>LGSN01000959.1:0-26454 GCA_001314375.1 Phytophthora podocarpi | reverse complement strand
CTTAAGCGAACTTCAATCAGTTCTTTTCCTATTCCATCCACTCTGCCTAATACTTAGTACTATGTTAGCGACACTATTATTTATGTCTGTCAATGTGCGGCAGAATTCCACTTGGACTGGTAGGATTATTTTATTGGAAATTACGGCACATGATGCGCTGACTCACCACTCCAGTTGTATTTTGAAGCTCGTTGCTAACAACGGTGTCGCGAAACGTAAACGGTTTGAAGGCAGCTCGCGCTGCAAAAACGGTATACTTAAGTATGATAAAGCATCGAAGCAAGCAATTGAATCTAGTTGACAAAACTGGCTTGTGAACAGCACCTATCGACGGCCTTCATCTGAAGTCGCGTACAACCACCCCACAAAGCGAGTAAGAACCCGAAGATAGATGCATTTTGTTGTTCCAGCGGAAATATTCCCTAGCACCTACTTAACACGTGCACTTCCTTCGCTTACAACCGTGAGATCAACCAACTCAATAGAAACGGGATAGAATTTTGCTACCGTTTCTATCGTTCATTATGAACGACGAATTCCACTTATCTATACATGCCAATGTCTCCACTGTAATAGTATACTTAGTAGGAAATTACGATTTTGTTTTGCGTCGCCTCATAGAAGTGCGACTACAAATACCCAAGTTCGATCCCAAATATACAATGGGGAACAGTACTTGAAACCTGTGTTCTTCTTGAGATTTCTGCTGAAATTCGGGCTGTCAACAATGTATATTAGTCGCTAGCTACGGAAGACAAGTGCTGCTGCCGCCCGTGATAGTCTCAATCCATTCACGGGCGCCTGACACTCGAGAGTAGATGCCGTAGTAGCCTTCACGTCCACAGTCATTATCCTTCGCCCAGCTTACGACGCCAACCAAAACGTCCTCACCTTTAGCTGACTCGACGATGAGTGGACCGCCAGAGTCGCCTGTGCACGAGTTGCGATTCGCAATGCCGCCGGCGCACACCATACTGGAATCAACAGTGGCATACGCTGCACATGCTTCGTCGCTCGCCAATGGGACGTCCACGCGCTGCAGCTCGTACGAGAAGTTCCCGTTAATCTCCGCGTTTGTTCCCCAGCCCATCGTAATGGCCACCTTGCTGGCTTGGAAGTCGGAATCGTCAGCTGCTGCAAGCTTCACGGGCTTGAACTTGCTGGGTCTCTCCAGCTCAAGTACCATGAAATTATCCGAGTTTGGTATATTCTCCGCATACTCTGAATGGTTCATCAGCGACACGATCTTGATCTGCTCACCGACTTGAGTACCGTTACGGTAATGCTCTCCGATCGACATCAGCGCGGGCCGTACGCCGTACAGTGTGAAGCAGTGAGCACGTGGGTGGGCGAGATGAGAGAGCCGCCGCACAAGCTATCAGAATCCCTGTTGATTCGCAGACCGGCGACATACGTCTTGGTACCGCTGGGCACATCTTCTCCGCTAAGGATCAGTTCGCGCTCGACGTGGCCCTCGTAGGCGCTGGCGGGTGAAGTCATCGCGGCGGCGGAGATGGCGGTAGCGATGATCGGCTTCATCTTGGAGAAATGTCGTGTGAATTACTTGCGGCGTAGATGACTGAATCCTAAGTGGCGTTTATCATTGCAGTACCAATACGCACGCGCCAGCAGACTACATGTACTGTAGAGAGCAAGGCAGAGCTGAGATAACGATCATGGATCTGTAAAGAATTGGGTGGTCGTGAATTTCATTCCAGCAATCAGGAGCTCAGTCCGCGGAGTGATACCAAGTGCAAGTCGCGTTCGCACTGCACAGCCTCTCATTGTGCACCATACGTTTCGAAGATCATTGGCAACGAGATGTGCTGCGAGTTGTGCATTTCTTTCCTGTCGAGTGACTGCTGCGCACAAATTCAGGCTTGAAACAACGCCAGATTTAAAGCTTAACTGCGGCAGATACGTAGGATAGACCCGGTCGCTTGTGTGGAGTCAACACGGCTGCAAAAAAACTGGAAGAATGAGTTTGTTGACATCTCGAACAGCAAACCGGTCTATGTTGAAGTGCAAATCGCGTCACGCTTCAACAATCAACAAAAACGTTATCGCACAAAGTGAGGACTACTGGTAACGTAACTTGGCTTTATCACATGACGCATCTATCCATCACCATCGATACAATGCATTCACTCGATCATTCAAGATTTTTCCGCCTTCGGCTCACAGCGTATCCCCAGCCATTAGCCAACGCAAACCAGCATGAAGTTTGTTTCAGTGTTACTCCACGTCGCCTCCGTTGTGCTGGTTTTCGGCTTCATCGCTACGGAAGCTCAAGACGGCTCAAGACGGCTCAAGCTCCTACCACCAACTTCAAGTACCAGTTGGCGACCTCGTCCCTAGCAACCTCTCCAGCGATGCCATCGGAACTTCACTGAGTACCACCAACAGTACGGTCCCGAAAGGCACGAAGACCTACGTCACCAGTCTGCGGGTTAGCTCTACGCACAACAACTTTTGCGTGGCCATCCTCCTCACGGGTGGAGCCTGCGTTGACGGTAACATTCGGTACGCTTCAATCGGCTCCCACTACAACAACGGCACGGAAGACGGCGAGCAGATCAAGGTCGTGGCACCCCAACATCTCCGAAAACTCCCAATACTCGTATGACTTCGTGGTCTTGCAACTGCAGAAGCCCAGCTCTTTCAAATCAATTCCGCTTGCTGCGTCTGACGGCTCCGATACCAAGGACGGCGAGATTGTTACCAAACTGGGTTGGTACAACACCGGAGGTGAAGGCCAGAATGCCCACGAACTGCAGCGCGCAGATGTACAGCTGATCAGCAACGAGGAGTGCTCCAAGCAGACGTTCGTGTATGAGACCATGATGTGCTCGCGTCCTGTCGGGAACCAGAGCTCGTGCACAGGCGACTACGACGGTCCACTCATCGTTGAGCGTCCGGAAGGCGACCTTCTGGTTGGAATTGTTAGCTGGGGTAATGACTGCAAGAAGCCCGGGTACCCGAGCTACTACTCACGTATTCCGATTGGTCGTGACTGGATTGAGTCGATTGTCAGAGGCGATTGCTTCCACTAATTGGTTATCAATGCCACCTTCTTTTCACTCTTCCACAGCACAGGAAGCGTTAAGCTTTTGAAAATCCACCTAGAAAAAGAAAACTTGATTAACTGTTATCCTAAGGTGAACTTGTCGTGATGCTAGACTTGAGTCAATAGCGGCGAGTTGCGGTCGACATACCCAGACGCAGGTGGCAATCCTTGCACCGAACAAATTTAATTAACCCACTTTTTATTCAGTACGCTTTTTCACAACATCACACGAGAAGATGCCAGCGACAGCGCGTTGTGCAAGCGTTTGCTAGTGTATTTTTCGTGCAGAATCCCTACCAAATTTCACCAGTCTCTTGAAGCGGCGGGTTCACACATCAGACAGCTAATGACTGACTGCCTTACCATAGTCGACCAAACGTTCGAGTCGTCGGTCAATTTGCATGTTTGCACTCCCCCTTTTGAAAGTTCTGTCCACCTTTACTACTTTCTCGATGATGACGTCGGAATATGTAAAACGGGAGCAGAAGCTGGGTAGCTTGGGTCGGAGTCATCCATCGTTTTAAATTGCAAGACGCTGCTGTAATGCTGTGCTAGATTCAAAGTCGTTAGTCATCAGTGACGACGATCATACGTCACGTTCTCACAGAAGCCGGATGCGTCGTGGGAGACATTCGATGGGCATCAATCGGTTCTTACTACATACGGAAGACGGTTACATGTAGCATCCTACGCAAACAACTCGGACTTTCCCTATGACTCTTCAGCCTTGCAGCTGCAGAAGCCTAGCTGCTTCAAACCATCAAACCGTAAAACTTAGTGCATCTACATCAAGGGCGGTGAGTAGCAACGAAGTTGGGTTGGTACTACACGGGAGGAGAAGGCCCCTGTGCCCAAAAACTGCAGCTAATATCATAAACAACGAGGAGTGTAATACGGTACGCTTTGCTCCATATTCTGCGTTAAGTACGTCTTAAGTTCGTATTCACCGAGTTTTGATGTAATAGACGACGATGGAGTCCACTCCTCCGCCTCCACCGCCGCCTCCTGCGCTGGAGATGACGACGATCGGCAAGTACATCGCGCGCTTCCGCTACGAGAAGCCGCAGCCCCGAGAGTCTCGCGTAGCTGCTCAAAGGAGCGACTTCTGGTGGACTGCATCTCCTCGATACTCGCGCAGTCCGTCGCCTCCGTCCACGTGGGCATCGGGTGGCGTCTTCTCCTTCCCAGACAGCAACGAATTAGACGAAGAATTAGCCGACGAAGGTTGTACTAAAGAGGAGGAGAGAGAGGCCAACATTGCAGCAGCAGAAGAAGAAGACGACGATCGAGAGAGCGTCGACAGCGTCGAAAGCAAGTTGCGACGTCGTTTGGGCGTCTGGGACAGCGATTCGAGGGAGCGAATGAGCGACAAAAGGGAGGAATTAAGTGCTGCGAAGTCGCCGCAGTCGTGGGGCTCTGCAGAGTGGGGTTCCGTAGATTTAGAGGAGGAGGCAGCGGAAGAGGAAGAGGAAGAAGACCCGGAGCAGGTCATTCGGAGGGTGCGCAGGCGTCTTGGCTGGGGTGCCGCGACGCTGGGGACGCGTCCTTCTGTCTCAAGGCTGAAGCCCGTGGAGTTTCGGCTGTTGATAGATGGGGACGCAGACAAGAGGGAGACTACTCAGGGACAGCTACGGATGAAGCCTCCATTGTCCCCTGGTTCATTCGAAAGTGGAGAGGCTGTGAGCAGTTTTGGCTGCAGATCGGACTTGAGTTGGGGGTCACTGGAACGAGAGCGAGGTTATGATGATAAAAGGGTCGAGGAGGTGGCGTCGTCAAGTAGCAGTGTGGATGCTAAAGACGGTCGTGTGCAAGTGTCGGCGGTGGAAGGAAAAGAGAAAGAGGATCTGGTGGTTGAAAGTGAAGAGGAAATGGCTGTTCGTCGTGGGAGTGGGAGCTCAGCGGGAGGAATTGACACCTCACAAAGCGTGCATGACGGGTTGGCGTCAACAGATTTTATAGCCACGGAACTACGATCCAGCGGTTCGTCGGGTGGTTTGCACTGCGCTCAGGGGTCTGAACCACGTGAAGAATCTAACGATGCATTGACTGCACCCATGAGGGAAAGCTTCGAGGATGTTCCTAGCACTACTCCTTCTCCCTTGCACACATCCGAGAGCAATGTTGCCGTTGAAGAAAAAGAAGAAGAATCGCAATCGCAGTACAAATCGCAGGAGCATGACGCAGCTGATCGAGTGTCAGAGCTTCCGCTGCTACCAACAGCGAGTCCTGCACGTCCTGAACCAACTTTGGAGTTATCCTCGCCTTCATCGAACGGCAATCTTTCTGGACATTCTCACGGTTTGCGTTCGTCATCTCACAGAAACGAGGAATTAGTCCCTGGCCAGACAACGAAGACTCTCGATAGCCTCGTCAGCTTGGTGGTTCATTCTTGGGAAAATGACTTCTTCTCCGAGTCGGGAAGTGAACAAAAAGAGACTGGACGCATCGATAACAAGCCCGAGCACGACGCTGGGGCCATACAGGATTCAAATGATGCTGGTGACACGTATAGCGCAACCAATGCCCCAAAATCGCCAAATGTGAGCCTTCCAACCACCTCGGAAAATAGCGGTGAAAGCAAAGAATCAGTTAGTAATGTTCAAGATTTGATGACAACGGTTCCCAGCACAAAAGAACTTTCGCAGGCGACAGTACCAGCAGAAACCATCAGCACCTCCTCTGAAGAGATTGCATTGCTCGAACAAGAGAGCGAAGAAAAGGAAGATAGCGAGGTACCCGGAGAAGAAGACGACCAAATCGCCCAGATGCTTCTTGAACGAATCGCGCTACTTGAAGAGGCACTGCACCAGATCGACAGTTGAAGCTACTATATTCTCTACGGAGTTATTACTCATTTCTCCAGATGAGGCCTCTCTTTTCAGAATCGCGCACCGGTACAATCTCTTTTCGAGTAACAAATTTCTTCACCGGCGGTGTCAAGACGTTGGTCGTTGGTGGAAAGAAGAAGTCCTTTGGGTTTCCCGACATGACATCCATCGCCGTAAATTGATTGCTGTCAGAAGGACGCAGGGTGCTCGCGAACGTGGCAGCGACGCAGCCAACATATTCTTCTTGGTTAAGAATCGTGACCGGCGCTTTCTCCAGCGGCACGCGTTTTCCGCTGGGCAGCGTTGCGTTCTTGACGATGCGAATAGGCTTCGAATACGCGGGGCCTCTCAGAACGTCAGAGATCTTATCGAGCTGAGACGGTTTTTCCCGAGGCTGGCCACAGATGCTACCGTGTGCAAGGAACTTCAGCTGCTTCTTGTCAACGACGAGACGGCGCTCCCAGTCGTCCTGTTCTTTCTTCAACGCCTCCTCCATCTCATGACGAAGGCCTTCACCGCACAGATGAACACTTCGGAAGTAGTCACAATTCACAGTGCCGTCCCCATTTGTTCCGCCGAAAATCATGTCCTTAGAGGGCAACGTGGAGAATTCGGGTCCTCTTTTACTCCCAAGCTCGCCGGAGTCTCGCGATACAGGCTTTGGATGGTTGGCGTTGTCAACAAATGGTTGTCTGAGATCTTCACAGCGAGCTCCGCTTGGAGCGTTGGCGTGTTTGTAATACTCGCCTGGTTGTCGAGCCGCAGGATAGATAAAGCCGCGCTGAGTCGTCCATTGCTTGCGGTTCTCCTGCTCTTCCGTCTGTCGTAGCGCCTCTGGGTTGACCATGCTGAGCGCAAGCGACTGGAAGTCACGACTGTACGTGTACGTGGCGTGACGGTCGTCGGACAGTCTCTCACGCTGTTTCTCTTGAAGAATATCCTGGGTCTGTTCAAGAAAAGCAACGAACAAGCATTAAGTGATCCTTCTGTATATCAGTTGGTCCACACCAGGACACTTACCCGGAGCTTTTGGCTGCTATACAGGTAAACAGGTCCTTGTGACCTGTCCTCGAGCATTTCAGCAATCTGCTTCTTCTCAGCATACTCTGCCTGAAGTAGATCTGCGTGCTTCTTGCGCTCCAGGAGGAAGTTTTTCTCGACCCGACTCTGGCGGGACAGTTCGAAGCTGGTGTTTGTCGAGTCTGTTGGAGCTTTATGCCTGCTGCCGCGGTGTCGAGTGGATCCGAGAGTGTGTTCTCCTGCTTTACTGTTCCCGTGTGAAGGTGTAAGCCCCCCTGCCTTGTTGGCCTCGGATGTGGAGAACACACTTGGCTTGCTACCGCTTGAGCCGTAGATATCTTCCAGTGTGATGCTTTCTCCATATTTGCTTTCGACTTCAAGCAACATCTGAGCTGTGGGGAAGAGGTCGAGGTGCTTCACTTCAACGAGGCGTTGGACTTTCCGCATATCCGCTAGTCGAGCCAGAGCCTGGTGGCAGTTTTCAGAGACTTTGGCTCGCATGTAAATGTCGGGCGTTGTCATCAGCAGAGGAAGCGGATAACGGAGCTTGATCCGCTTCAAGTCGATCTCAAAGACGGTATACAGTCGCCGTGTAAAGCGGAGCTCATCGTTGCAGAACATTCGATACCCTTGCGGGTCATTTGGTTCCTTTCGTTGCAGCTGTTCATGCAAGTACTTCATGCCTTTATCCGCGAGGCCTTCCAGGATGATCATGCGGTATTGGCTGTCGATGATTTGAGTGCCAGTGATTACATCCAAGGCGCCACTTTCACAGTCCATCTTCTCAGCATCTGTCATTTGGTACGACCGAACGGGGACACCAGGAAGCGCCTTCAAGGTGACGGTCACCATGGCTTTCGTGACTTCCGCAAGCGTAGCGTTGTCTTTGTACGGAATGATCACAACCATTCTAGAGAATGCCAAGCTATCGGTTGGTTTGATGGAAGCCCGGTTCTCGTCGTCGACCTGCGTGGTCAAGGCATCTACGGTTCCTGCGCTAACTATTTCGATTGGAGATTGCAGCAGCACATGAATGCTGAGCGAGGCACCAGTAGATACGTAGGTGCCAGGCTCACGGATAACTTTCTCCAGTGGTGACAAGTCAACAGTTACTGGGAGCTCGCTTTCTTCGCTCAAGGTGGCGGTGCCAAGTGGACTTGCACGCCGCTTCATGGCGATTACGTCTGTCGTGAGCTTTATGGTCACGTAAGGCCTGTCCCCGTCCGCTTCCATGCCACCCATCCGCTGCTTTGCCGTGTTGAGAAGCGCTGTTAATCGAAATCTAGCGAGACCGTACGGAAAAAGTCGACCGGAGTTTGCAAGCATCACTCGCCAATCACTACGCGCAATATCGTCGACTGCCGACAGCTCCATCGGCTTAGCTGTGACGGCCGCCGTTGCGGCAGAACTAGGTTGACTCGTGTCAGTGCTGCGAGGTGTGCTATGGGACGAAGTGATGGTGGTCAGATCTTGCTGTTGCTGACCAGGATCCACTCCTGTCGTGTACAAGCTCTCCCATTTCAACTGGAGCCTTTCCAGTGTTCTGTCTTGCTTCAAGTCTCGATCCCGGATCTCCACGGTCAGCGACGCAAAACGAATTGCATCGACAAGCTCCAATGGTTTAAACCGGCCACAGAGCAGCGTCACGCTGGCGTTCCACCGGATTGTCTCGCTCTGATGATAGCACAATGGAATTAGTTGATAGTTGGCGTCCGATGCAGGCGATTATCTCTTACCTGGCGCTGCCCTGGTGTCAACAAAAGACGGGAAACCGAGGGAAGTTGCGTGGAACTCGAAGTATTCGCTGCTACGCTAAACGCCGCCTGCAGCTGATCTGGATAGAAGTGTATCAGCGCAAAGGCTGGCTTGCAGTAGTGCTGAAGAGGGAAGTGAGGTGATGCTGTTCCGATTCCTTGACTAACTGCTCCAGGAAGTCGACGAGCCATTCCGATCGTGATCGTGAGAGGATTCAGCTTTTTCAGCAGCTCACCTATTAGCAGGGGTTGATCTACAGTGACCTGAATGGAGAGGTACTTGAGGCCAGACGCTGATGGCATCCAGCAGAGGCTTTGGGGAGATGGGTGCTCGCTTACGAATGGTTTTGATCCGAAGATGCTGCCACTGAGACTTTCAGTCGTTTTGGCTGAGTGCTCTGTGTCAGGTGACTGGACCCACACCTGTTTCACGTGAAGGGCACCCGATAGTAAACTGCTGACGTCCATCTCGTACAGTCCAGCGAAAGCTTTTGGTGTAAACCCAACTGCTGGGGTAGGCACTGTGTCTGCTGCAGCTAGCGCAGGCGTTTTCGCCGTGGAAGGCTTAGCTTCTTTCCCTTGCGCACGTGGTGTGGCCCCGGTCCCTGCGAGACCTGGGTGATCGAACAGGAAGAAGGACAAAATGGGGTCGTCGTCTAGGGTCATCGCGAATGATTCGGAGATCGCGATATCAGGAAAGCTCTGTTCAAAGCGGAAATGCGCCGTCGAAGGTGGGGAGGACTCAGAAGACTCGCTGTCTTGCACTGGCGTCCACCCATGACCAGACCCGATGGCGGTTGTCTGTTTCCTGGAGCCATCAAGAAAGCGGAAGCGCAAACCTGGTGCTTCGAAGACACCGCTTCCCACTGCGGCATCAATTTGCAGCGTGAAGGTGCATTTGCGTGTCTCCGAAGTCTCGACTTCTTCGCTTTTAATGACGCCTTCAGCTCTCTTCATGAGGATGTTGTGGACGTTGTGGATGGAACCTGGGCAGTTTACGTGGAAGAGCTGATGGAGGTGGCAGTAAACGAGGACAGCGGCCAGGAATAACGACTAGGCATGCGATGAAACAACTTGTGAGTTTTTTTCGGTGAGATTCTGCTGTACGAAGCGCTCTTTCAATACGAAATCATTTGCTAATGCTGCACTCGGCACTTCTTGGACACTTGGTGCACTACAGACGTACACGACCGCCATGAACGTGATCAATTTGCTAGTATTGAGGACAGACAATTGACTCGGACTGCTGACCCGAAATCAGCTTAGCACTGTTCTGCTCAGATATGAAAGGCGAACGCATGACTGGCATCATCTCAGCTACATTTAGTGGCAACACATTTCGTCATTGATAGGATACCTCACTTTAATGCATAGCACTAACATCTTGTTCAGGCACGCACGTTGAGCAACTCGCGCAGGGAGCTGTCGCTGAGATGTTTGCGCACAGCCACGAGCGCCTCTAGCTGCACTGAGCGCAGAAACTCGCCCTTGAGCTGGTCTAATCGCTCCAGCCCTTCCCGAGTCCCAGCCACGCTCATGTCCAGCTTCTCCTCTTCCGCGAGCCTCGGATTGATGAGCTTGGCAAAGTGGAACATCTTGCAGTTGCTAAGCTTCTTGAGCACTCGCATGTCGTCACTATGCAGCTTCTGGCCAATGTAGCCGCGGATACTCTGGCCGTGGCGCAGGAGGATCGTGCCGTTCTCAATGAGTCGCAGCAGCCCCATCGTGTAGTTTTCTTCCTCTGACTTCCAGCGGCCCTTGCGCAGAGGACACATGAGTGCGTAGATACTAGACGAGTCGAAACCAACGTTCAGGAACGTCGCAACCCAGTCGATCTCGTCGTGGCGATTGCGCACGAGGCTCTTGGACTTGAGGAACTCCTTGGACTTCAGCACTAGCGACGTAAGGGGGGAAGACTCGCGCTTTTCCACGTTGTTTTGCGTGCAAAAAGGTGGCGGTGGCGTGTTGTTAGTCTCGGTAGTAGGCGTTCTGACGATCCCTTCCTTTCTTCCACTGTAGCTGATACGTGAGCCGACCGTAATAGGAGAGTTGAAGTTGTCCATGTCGTTCGAGTTGCTCCGGGCGTAGTGCCGTCGAGACGCGGACACGTTTCCTCCTCCTGCAGCAGCAGGTTCCATACTGGGGGTAGATCGCGAACGCATGAGCGGCTTTGACGTTTCTAATATGGTCAGTCCGTACTCGGGCTCGTAGAGAGGCTGGCGAGGCGGCGGCGTTGGCGTTGGCGTTCGAGGGGGTGTCAAGCGACGTCGCTTCTGAAGACTCATCTCGACCTCCTCCACCTCGTTTCGCTCGTAGTAGCCTCCTCCTGAGTGCGTGTGCGTGTGTGTGTGCGATAGCGACAACTGGCGATGGTACCTGCTACTTGTCACGTGTTTCCTGGGCAGTCGGGAGTCTTGATGGTAGTGCGGGGCCACTGGAATCTCGGCAGGGATGTGGATCTCGTGGATCTTGAGAGGGCCGATGCTGTGGTGGTAGTACAGGCGGCGGCGCTCTGCAGGGTCGTGACTCGGCCTGAACGAGAGAGAGTCGCGTGGGAGCTGCTGCGCCTGCGCTCGCTGTAAATAGCGAGACGATATTTCAGCTGGAGTGGGGCGCACTCGGCTGCGAGCGTCCGACGCCATCTCTGCACGAGACACAGAGGCAGCAGCAGCAGGTGAGACGCCTCTTGAGCGGAACTCTCGATACACAGACACGCCCCGAGCTGCTGCAGCGGGCGAGTGGCTGTCCCAGTCCAGAGCAGGAGGAGGACGCCGCCCTCTGCTCTCTTCAGCTCCGACTTGGTCTTCTGGTTGCCGACTGAACATGACGACGCGTGAGGCTCTCGCTCTTGCGCTCTCTGCTCCGCGATAGAGTTGGGGCTCTCTGGGGCCTCCTCCCCCTGCTGGGAGTTTCCTCTTGCGCGTGTCCATCGCCTCCCTCTCGTCTCGTGTCTGCAGGTTCCTCCTCGACTCTGCTCCGTTCAAAAGCGACGCGATCCGCGGCAACACTGGGCCAGGGGCAGCTGGAGCGCTTCTAAATCTGGAAACGTGATCCAATCTCAGGCGATGGTCGACTATCGGCGGTCTCCACTGCTGCACTGGCGGATGCGCGCGCAAGGCCACTGGAGACGGCGGCGGGAAGCGCAGCGCGTGCTGCTGCTGGTCGTGACGCAGCGTGGGCGTTGCCATTGGCAGTGAAGGGCAGATCTCTCTCTGGTGGGGCGGGCGGCCAACGCAAAATGACACTTCTGGTATTGTAGCGCGGTTTCGTGATCTGCAAGCTAGCACCGTAGATTTGTATGTGTCTACATTTCAACTTCAACATGGCATACTGTACCGAAACGACAAAAGCTTCGGTTGGGTTCTTTTGGTCATGAAAGGCTTGAAAGGCGTTTTCTATTTCTGGCTCGTTGCGGCAGCTGAACACGAACAGTGGCAGTGCCGTTGACGACGTTGGGTCTTATGACTCGAAGTTATGTCTGATGATCGGAAAGGTGCAGAGCATTGCTGCACTTCCGAGTGCAATTGCGGTTAACGCTGTCCGGATAAGGTCAAGCTTTTGCTAACTGGAAGCTGCACGCGAGAATAGCATGCCGATGATGGCCAGCAACTCATCGTTGCGCAAGCCGGCCATATTTGGGTTAGTGCTGCTTCTGAAATAGGTCCTTGAACTCGAAAGTGACGTAGATAATGTATCCTGCCCGGAATAGGGACGTATGGCCACAGAATCGTCGATCTGAAACTTGGCGTTGCCCCCGATACTTCGGTTACCCGATTTGCGAAAACGGTTTTGGATGCAGGATGTTGTGACGACCGAGGTCAACGTCAGATGCTCGAGCCGCTCCAGCTTTTGCTTTCAAAGCGCTATGGGCCACGAAATCGTGGAAAGTATTTTCAACGGTAAGTTCATACGCTTGGTTTCTAGCGCACTCCGTCGTCTGTACTCGAATTCATCTTTGGGGTTTAAAAAGCACTGAATCCTCCTAACCAGGCAGCAGGAAGCCGTATTCGAGCCGCAGAAGAATGGTTTTGACGCATAAATTCGGGAAATTACCGTGCACGTTGAACATCTAAAGTTTTAAGATGTTGGCTCCTCCTTTACGACCACGGTAATATTACTGAAGCTGAAGTTGACAAACAGAGTTCAGATTTACAAAACAAATCTGAACGCTGGACTTAAAAATCCTATTTCCGGCACACCCTTGGCGTCAAGCCCTTGTGGCTTGAAGGTCTTCACTTGCCATTGTGCCCGTTTGCTCCATAAGTAGCTGTCTAAGTACTGGTTGGATTCTAATTGGCGAAACTGGCCCAGTCTGATCATTATGATATATTTTAGAGGCGCCACCAATAGCCTTGCAGCATTTGCACTTTCGTCTGCCGAGAGCTGCGACGCCCAGTCCACTGGTGATTCGGTTACAGGGGACAACGCCAGCAAAGCCGACCGAAGAATCCGTTTGTAGCGCGGAAACTTCTGCAAAACAAGTTTACGGTGGTCGTAAGCTAGGTTTTGTTCTTGTCCTCCCCAGGACTCAACTGTTTTGCTGTTCGGTTTTGCACAGTAGCGCGCTTGAGGGTTAATGCTGCCGTTATCTGCGTTCGTCCTCAGCTCCGCTACAGCATTCCATTGCATGTGCACAGATCTTGGAATGAACTTCCGCTGCTCTGAGGACTGGTTTGTTGCATCGTCGCAGTCCATTCCTGATTTATGATTTATTGCGGTTTAGACGACTAATTACTCTCAATACTGCGCACAGCTGCAGCCTCGCCTACGGTTCACGCGCCTCCAGGGCACGAGCCCGCGGTAGTAGCCCATCGTCGCAGTCTATTCCTGACGACAGAACAGTACTAGGCTGCCGAACGGACCTGGTGCGCCTCGCTATTGAGTCAATAGTTCTCATAAAATTAATATTAAGTTGTTCCCAAGTTTTCCATTTTCACGTGGGGTTCTGACTCAGAGATTATTTTGGGGGACGCTAGAGCTACCGAATTTAGAATCCAACTTCAGTCTAAATGCGGTCAAGTAGTGTGAATGTTTGGTGGACCAGATCGAGCCGGTTTTCGTGTTTCGGGTTGAACTTGGGGTGCTGGAAAGATAAAATACGTTACGGAGCGGGAGGCTCTGAGCATTTGCAAATTTTAGCCGCCCGCGCTTTCGAAGTGAATGGTACTCGTCAATCCTCCCCCTGGAGGTAGAAGCATAGAATCCAGGATTGTTTGTCCGGAGTGAAGGTCGCGGCACGCCATGGTACGTTTATTTGGAATCCCCACTATGATTACGTCTCAGTACATAGCTAACACTACTGTTTCTCAGGCCGATAGTACCGATCTTCCCCTGTATCCAGGCCACGGCAAGGTCACGCATGCGCAACGTGACAGCGCAGAGCTGGCACGGATTCGCATACGGGAGAACGAGCGTCAGCTTCGGACGAGACTCGCTCTTTAGAAGCCCCCCCTTGCCAGTGTACAATCGCGCATCGCTGGAGGCATATCGCGCGGAGCAGATTGCTCGCACTCGACACGAAGAGCAAACCAACCAACTCGCCATGCACGGTCGCCAACGACTCACCCGGACTACTGCTGCGATGCTGAGGAAGGAACGCGGTGAAGAATTGGATGGGCGGGGTAACGATCGGTGGGAATGCCGCGCGCTGATCCAGATGTTTGGTTCAAATGCGGACGCACCAGGTGATGACAGCGCGTTGCATGAGTTCATTGCTGCGTTTGAAGAAGCAGACGGCGAACCCTCCCCAACCGGCTCTGATAACTCTGACTTTGAGGATGTGAAGCCCGCGCATCAGCCTGCAGACAGTAACGAGGATGATGGTAGTTCGGACGGCGAGGACGGAGACAAGCCGGATGGAGACGAGGAGGATGCGGAAGAAGAAGTCGAATAGGGAGACGACGAGGACAAGGACAACGAAGACGAGGACGAAGTTCTTGAATTTGGTGGCGCACCGAATTCACACCAAACGCTGCACCAAAATCAAGATCGGGGAACGAATGCAGCTGTGCCCGTGTTCTTTGGTGGATTCAAGATCACGTTTGACTCATGGCAGTTTTTTTCACGAAGCCTTCGACCTGTTCCAGAGTGAGATGTTTCAGCAGTTTTCGAAGCGCACAAGCACCTCCGTGGAAGTTCGCAACAAGCAGATCAAGAACAACGGCGAGGCCAACAAGCGCGCAGGAAACCGATCGCGGAAGATAATGATGTTACTTCCTTAAAGCTGGGAGTTTTATTCGAAGACGCTGAAGTGTACCCACAGGCAAGGTTACAAGTCACGCGGGAAGGGGAAGCGGATGCACATGAAGGTTCGCGGTATAAAGTGCAGTGCGAAGGTGAATGCTCGTGTGAAGGCAACGCTAAGTGGTACTTGGGAGCTGAAGGTGTCTGCATCTGGCAATCACAACCACGATCTCAACGAGCACCTGTGGGAGAACTANAACACTTAGGGACGTGCACAACATGGTTCAGGGAATTAACACGAGGCAGAAGGCTAGTCTCACGGATGCTCAGCGAGCATTTGCAGTGCTGGATGAATTATGCGGTCAGAATGGTAGAGACTCTGCTGACGTGCTGGTTGACTGCGACACCAATGTCGCGCGCGTTGTGACGTTCGAGACGGCCAAGATGAAGGGCCTCTTCGAAGCTTTCCCTGAAGTGGTTCTCGTGGACTCCACTCATGACACCAACGCTAACCGGTACAAGCTGTTCAGCTTTGTGGTTCACGATGTGTTTGGGAAGGTAGTATGCACGGATGTTGATGTGTTTCATGTACAATAATATAAGATTCTAACTTATCCCTCCAGGGTCAATATGTTCATCATACACTTGTAGAAAGCGAGCACAAGGTCAACCTACGCCGTGTCGTCGAGATCTTCAAACAAAACAATCCAGACTGGGAAATCATTCGCGTTATCATGACGGATAAGGCTGTTCATGAAAAAGTTGTGCTGCGCGAGATATTTCCACAAGCTCGACAGCTTCTCTGTCAGTGGCACGTAATTACTTGGCTCAAAAAGCAGACGGTGCGGCTTGCTAAGACAGTGAAGAAGGAGGTGAAGGCGTTGATGAGTCTCCTTGTGTGCACGAAGTGCGCGGAGGAGTACAACGACGCGAAGGGCGCTATGCTCGAAAAACTCGGCGGAAACGACGCTCATCCGCTTTACAAGATCTTCGTAGAAAACTGGGACAACACGCAAGATCAGTGGGTGTCGTATACGCGCGGAAACGTACCCCCTCTCACAAACAAACTAACAACTACATAGAATCCAAGTGGGGTAAGATCAAGGACGTGATCAAAGATACATTTACAATTGACCAGCTCGCGGCGACACTGATCACGCTCCAGGAGTATGCCGAGGAGCAGTACATACCGGAATATCATCGCGTAGGCGGTCGGCCAAGTGCTTTGAGTGAAGACCCGGAGCTTGCCTCGCTTACACTACAGATCAGCAAATTCGCCTTCGACTTGGTTTCTGGGCAACATGCGCTTGCTGTTGGACCATGCGCCGCTTACGACATCGACCTCAGAACTCCCGGCAAGGCAACATTGACCAGTTTGTGCTCGGGGAAGACGTATCAAGTCAACACTTCGGTAAGTCCCAACGTTCGGTGAACTTTTGGTGATATGGTGTAAATTTGGTTTGATTCTATTTCTAATATATGTTGCTTCGCTTGTGGTTCTGTGTGCAGCGGAGTCACTGCGACTGCATTTTTATGAGTACGTACCCCTTGCCGTGTCGTCATGTCATGTTCGTACGCTGCAAGTGCAGCTTCGAAACCGTCGTCCCTCCGATGCGATCCTTCTCAATCCGGTGGATTGTTCACAGTCCAGTGAACAACATCGCCGAAGGCGAAGTTCGCCCGGGAGGCCTCAAGCAAGTCACTTGTCCAGCTCTACCGGAGGCCAGACCGATGTCCTGTGATACGAAGGCGTTGGCCGAAAAGATCATTGACCGCATGGCGTTGCAATCCACACCAGCGTATCGTGTAGCATTCCAGTGGCTAGAGGACTTCTACAACGCGCTCAACAGCGGAAACGTCGTTGAATTTTCTGAGCGCGAAACCTCTCTCTTCCCGGGGCTCTCGCAGGTGTCATCTGCCGGCGCTGCACGTCTGTCGCAGATGTCGTTTACAGATGAGATACCTCCGTATGATTCCAGTGTGGATGGAGAGACAGCAACGACAACCGAAGACGGCGCTCATGTGGATAATGCAGTTGGTGTCGAAGACACTCATGAACGTGAACAGCAGGGTGGAAGCCAGCGCGATGCAGAGGCCGCGCCTAATGCTGATGCTGCGCGACGTTCTGCTGCTGAGAGTCAAGGTGCTGCAGGTTCAAATGTTCCAGACGTTGTTACCGACACACCAAACGTGACAGAACCTGGAGAAAACGAAGAGAAGAAGCCGCCTCACGCACCGTGGACGTTTACCGAACGCCCTCTGGTTAACGGCATGACCAAGGACCAACGGAAGCGAGCTAAGGGGAAACAAGAGCGCGAAACAGGCCGTCAACTTGCAACAAAATACCGACAAGGCAAGATATCAACCGCGGTGAACCTTGATGACGTCGCCACTGTACTCGGTGGGTCATACAATATGTTTCATGCTAAGCCGGTCGTGGATAATCTGATGCTTCCCTACGTAGAAGTACATGGAACGCTATCAGTGCGACCCTTCTATATCGGCCAGAACGTTCCGGTAATTAAAGCAATCTCACAGCTGGAGAAGATTGTGGAAGAGATAAATGCAATCCAGCACAGCCAAAATATCGACCTACTAGCGTACTGGCCGGACTACGGGTGCGCAACATTTGACCAGCTCGACACAATGCTGGACATTGTCCACGCTCGCAACTACTTCAAGCTAGTGATGTTCATGACTGCCTGGATAGACACTGTCGAATGGCGAGTCGGCGATCTTTGCGCCCCATTTCAAGACACCTGCAGTGTCACAAACGTATGCAGGTTTTGTACCAAACGTCTACAGAAACTAACAGAACAACGTTATGTGTGCTGCAGACTGAATACAAAGACTATGTGGAGACGCTAAATCTGGGACTGACGAGAGTGGGGTGCGAAACAGTGGTCGGGCACCAGCTTCTGGACTTCCGGGAAAACTTATGGCTTCACACGACGTCAATACTGATGTCTCTGCTAGTACTGAGCGACGAGTATTCAGACGTCGCAATCGTGGACCCGAGTTACCATGGTTTTGCCACGGCAGAACAAAAGAAACGAGTCGCCGGGGGTTTGGAGGCTAGCAACCCCGCCTACACACGTATCATCGGAGAGATCAATATTGAGCTGCATTGGGTGGCTTTTCTGATTGATAAGAAGACCCACGTGTGCTACATGTTCGACCCGCTCCGGACTGACCGAAACTGTGCCATCATTAAGAAGAGCATGCAGCGAGTGATGGAGCCAATTCTGAACATGGATGACAAGCTGGGGTTCCAGAGGGTTGAATGGTGCACGCAACAGGATGGAAGTTCCTGCGGTATTTGGTGCATCGCGATATTGGAAATGCTGCTTAGCGATGCTTTGTGGGACGACTGCATCTACAAGCTTGTGCCGTACTTGCGCATGCGCTTTCTGTACAAAGCGATAGCTTTCATTGGGAAGCCGACGGTCGAGGAGTAAGCTTCAACTTCAATACATGCATATTTTGTATTCGGACCTACTTTTGGTGTGCATCCGAAAATAGCTGACCGAAAATACACATGACTCGTTCTGCGGACACGAAAATGCTCAAGTCCCACAATTCCCAAATCTAGAGTTGTCGTGAAAAGACTGACTCTTAGTGGTGTATATTTCCCACACCAAACCGAAGATAAAATAAATTTACCCTACTTGATGGGAAACGATTCTCCCATCTGTTTTCATTGAACCCCACAGTACCGGAAAAGTCAATTACTGGCCATCTAAATTCGGTAGCTCTAACATCGTCCGATTATTTTAGCGTAGGATCTGGGCCGAAGCAGACGAGAATTTAGGACTTGCCCCTTCTGGAGTGGAGCTTCGTCGTCAGCCACGAATTGATTAGTGGTGGTGGGCCTACTAGTTATGGCGATGGTGGCTACGGTGTAACTAGCGTTTTTCAGTGCAAGGTTAACTATGGCTGTAGGAAGGAGGAATCCTACCCACGGCACTGGCTGCCTGGGTATGAACTCAAATTAATTGACCTATTTTAACATCAGGACCGAATTGTGCCCTTGGATAGTGCTTTTGACGCCGACTGGTGGGCTCTCAATGAAGTACTACAGAAGTAATATCCATTGGGAGAGATCAGCTCAGGAATGGAGTGGAGAACAACTTGAACAACTTTTTTACTGTCCTTGCTTCAGCTCGACTTCATTATTTGCAGAGCTTGTATTCTTACCGAGCTGAAATGCACAGCGGATGAACGAGCTATTAGACTAATCCAGCCCACCTCATCACCAATCCACCGATTGGAAACGCTCCAAAGAGGCCTGGGCCTCTCCAAGGTCCTTCTGCACCTTGATGCGCTTGTAGAAAATAGGGCAATCACGACTGGAGCACAGCACGTCTTGGTGCAGACTGCCCTGGCAGTTTTGGCACTGCGTCCACAGCCGCGCAAACATGTGCTCGAGCTCATTGACCGACTCGAGCTGCCACGAAAACACCTCTGCCTCGCGCTCTACGCAACTGCGGCAAAGCGCGCCCTTACCATTTAGCGGCGCCTTGCAGCCCAGACACTTGAGCTTCTTCACGGCGAAGTTCATCATACCGCCGCTGTTCTGCTTTAAAACGGGTTTGGAACGCTTGAGGGTGTGAGCCCCGTTGAGGAGATCAGACTTGACCTTGCTCAGACCAATAATGGGCTCGAAAATACGTTCAAGCGGGTTCTGCAACTGCTGCTTCATGTAGTAGTCACAATCGATCGGAACGTTATTCTCCAGGGCATACACAGGGTCCTCGGCCTTTTCGTACAACGGCGTGGCTTTGCCCTTGTCGATAATCACGTAGGCAATACGCTCACCAAGTGCTGGGGCGGAGCCGGCATCACGCTTGCGCATGCGTTCAGCCAACTCAGTGTGGGCTTGCTTTACCTTATAGTCATCCTGATCAACCGTCTTCTTCAGTCCTTTCGTGATCACCAGCAGTGAGATATCAATACGGTTCTGCAGGAGATCCGAAATGACATTCTTCGTGTACGAAATAGCACCAGGCACGTCGCGGTTGATGAGGATCTTGCGCAGCACAGATTCCACCATACGCCGCACCAGCAAGCAGTTGTCACGACGCACAGTCTCAAGGCCTTTCGAGTCCAGCTTGTCGTACTTCTCTGGCTTTGTCCAGAGCAAACCAGCGTATCGCTTCTTATTCATAAGCAAGTACGGGAAGTACACCTTCTCAAATTCAAGCTTGATTGGGTTCGGGAAGATCTCCGACACACGCTTGGCAGCCTCTTCAGCAAGCGGCATGGCTTCTTCCACTGTGTCAACACCAAATTTGATCATCACGGAATCCGTATCACCGTACACCACCTGTGCGTCCGCCTTGTACCCGTTCGCAATAGTATACACGCGCTCAACCTCCTCGCGCGTACGGAACAGCAACTGGCGACCATATGCTGTTGTACTCGAAGCGATTGGAATACACGGCATCTGGCCAACAATTGCGCCTGTAAAGCCGTAAACGGAGTTGGCACTCACCTTCAGTGCAAGTTGTCGACCATTCTGCACAGCCTTTTCCATTGGATCGGTGGCTGCATTCATATCTCGCTTCGCCTGCTTTCGTGCTGCCAGCACTTCCTCCAAAATCAGCGGCAGGATGCCTTTCTTCTTCTTGCTCGTCACGAAAATGTCTCCCGATGGAGACTTCTCGTAGTCACCCGGAGCCAGCTTGTCTGTGTCTCCAGGCGCAACTAGCGTGGAGTAGCAAAGGTTGAAGGCCTGCATGATCGACGGATACAGCGACGCAAAATCCAACGTCGCGATGGGTACTGAGTAGAACGCCTTCTTGGGATCAATCACCGTGGCGCCCTCGTAGCCTGCATCTTCGTTGGTCTGTGACCGAGGGAGTGTCGGCACAACGAGTGACGCGTCCTTGCACTTGCGTAGAAGCATGGAAAACACTTTAATTTGCTGTCCGCGCTCAATCAGGAAGTCGATAGGGACGCCAGATACACGGGCCATTTCGATGTAATTGACGAGGTACGAGAGCTTGTCCAGCAGCCGCAGCGGCAGGTACGCATCTTTCAGGCAATACACGGCGAGACGGTGGCGGTCATCGTCCGTTCCTCTCTGCAGGTCGCTGATGATACCGTGTGGCACGTCTTCTTTCTGTTGACCCAGGAAGGCAGCACTCACGGCATTCAGCGAGTATGAACTCAGTTGCTGGCTGCGGCGCATGATCGGCAGCAGATCGAACATGCATCGTCCGTGGATAGTCGTCTTCACGTTTTCACTCTTGCCGTATTGCGCCGAGCTGAACGTCTTTTTCTCCATGTACGCCGCCCTGTCGTGCGTCAAAAGTCAGTGTATCGTTTTCGTCTCATACCAGAAACAGCAAATAGCAGGATAGGAATTAAATACGTACGAGTTTGCCAACCGGCCCAGGAGGTTATAGTTCTGCAGCTTGAGGGCCTTGCCGCGGTTCAGCACGTAGGGGATGTCGAAGTTGGCGATATTGTACCCCGTGATGATGTCCGGGTCCACTTCCTGGACGAAGCGAGCCCACTTCTCCAGCATGTCTCCTTCCTTCTCGAACTCCATCACATGGGCGCCAACAATGGGTTTGCACGTGTCCAACACGAACACGTTGCGGATAATGGGCGTGTGGGATCCCTGTTCCTGCACGACGTTGGCAATCTGAATCACCGGGTCCTGTTCTGCCTCTGGGAAGTGGCCCTTCCTGCCCATGCACTCAATATCGAAGCTCAAGATCCGGAACGGGGCCACCTTGCCCCACTTCCCCTCGGGCGCGTGGCTCACCAAATTGTCGTACGTGATGTCGATCTCCAGTTGACACAGCGACTTCTTCTGCGCTGCAGGACGCACCGAGTACGTCCCGAGCGGCGCCTCCACCCAGTTGCATCCCCTGATGTCCTCGTCGATCATGAAGCGCAGGATGAACGGCACGTTGCTCTCGTACGTCTGGTAGTTGCGGTAGTCGCAGCCTGGCAGCGTGAGGCCTCCTTCCAGCGCGCTGCGGAGCTTGGGGACGTAGTTAGGCATGCTCAGGAAGATCTTGAAGAGCGTCGTGGTGCGGTCGAACTGATAGCCGTAGATGGACATCTTGTCCCGCACCACTTGGACGCCCACGACGCGCGCGTTGCTACTGCTGTCTCGGTCTTGCTGGCTCACGGCGGCGTCCAGCGCCTGCCGCACGTCTCCGCAGCGACTCTCGTCGAAGTCGTCCGGGCACACGGCGTAGAAATAGGGCAGCACGCCGTGCACGTGCATGAGGACACTGTGGCCCTCCATGGTGACGCCGAAGAGGCGGATGATGGCCGCGTTCTGGCTCGAGTCTCCGTTGGCCTTGAGGCCGGGCACCTCCGCCCCCTTCTTCGGGTTTGTGCGCAGCAGCGGCCCGTCGTACATGTCGATGTCGATCCATTGGAAGGCCACAGAGTCGGCCGACGGGTCGATGGGCCCCAGGGGCTTGCGCGGCCACGAGCTGGCCTTGCTAGATATGGGCGCCATGTGCTGCAGGTCGTCCGTGAACGTCGTGGGCTCCGTCTTGGCGCCATGCAGGCTCAGGCGGGGCTTCTTGGGCTCGGCGGAGCTGGTCGCAGCCGCAACAGGCGGCGACTCGCGCTTGAGACCCGCCATTTGACTTTGTGGTGGTGTGGTGAGCTTCTCGCCAAAATAAAAAAAAATGTGGTGGACATTAAATTTCACACCGGTCCGAAATAACTGCGACAGTTTGAGGTAGTTGCCACGTACCCCGCATTTCCGATGCCAGAGCTGCTGCCGGACGCCCATGAGCACGATCTCTCGGCGCTGCTCGCGTCCGACCACGTGCAGTACGTCCAGTCCCGCCGCGAGTTGTTCTCGCGCGCCTTCTTTCCGCTCTCGGACGATGAGATCCGCGCGCTCGAAGCCAACGGCAACTCAGGTACGTACGTCCATCTTGCAGAATCAGATGTGGAATGAGAATCTGATTCTGACCTTCAACTTCAACTTTATGTATAATACAGCTATGAACTGGCAGGACGTGCGCAAGACCCAGGAGTACTCGCCGCTGCAGACGTCGCGCATCTGCCAGTGCTCATTCCACGGGCGAGTGGCACTCGGCAGCTTCTCCCCTGCCTGCAGCCACGACGTGGACGGGATCCCGTTCCCTTGCGGCGTCTACAACTCGGCGCTGAGCAACGTTTTGGTGCTGGACGACGCCCTGGTGAAGGACACGCTAGTGCTCAAGGACGTTCTCGTGGACGCTCGAGCGTCGGTCATCCAGTGCGGCAGCGTCACCGGCCCCAAGGAGGAGGAGGAGGCTGCGGCCAATGGCATTGTGCTGCATGTGGGCGTGGAGACGGGCGGCCGCGACCTCCGCGTGGTGGCAGATTTGCCCTTCGCTCTGGGGGCTGCAGTTGCCACGAGGAGACGAGATTCAGATTCAGAATTCTTGAAGACGTACGACGCCTTTGTGGACAAATATGTGGAGAGAGTGAAGTCGCCCATGGCGATTGTGGCGTCGAATGCTCGTGTGCGCGGGTGCTCCCGTGTGCAAGGGACTTTCGTGGGCCAGTACGCAGTTCTGGAGGACTGCGATGTGGCCAACTCGACGATTCTGTCGACTGCAGAGGAACCTTCTGTCGTTCGAACCAAAAGCATCGTCCGCGACTCGATCGTGCAGTGGAACTCGACCGTTGAGTCGCTCAGTGTGGTCGAAGGAGCTTTCCTGTGCGATACGTCGCGTGTGGAGCGCCATGGAGTGGTCATGAGCTCTGTGGTCGGCCCCAATACGTCTATTGCCGAAGGTGAGGTGACGTCCAGCTTTGTGGGACCTTTCGTGGGCTTCCACCACCAGGCACTTCTGATTGCCTCGATCTGGCCGGAGGGTAAAGGCAACATCGGCTATGGGGCTAATGTTGGCAGTAACCACACTCTGAAGGCCCCTGACCAGGAGCTCTTCCATGGCGAGGGGGTGTTCTTTGGACTGGGCTGCAACGTCAAGTTCCCCAGCAACTTTGTAAAGGCGCCGTATTCGGTGATCGCAACTGCGGTCAATACGCTACCGCAGCTAGTGGCGATGCCTTTCGCGCTGATTAACACGCCAAGCCACATTATCCCATCGCTTTCTCCAGCTATCAATGAGATCTCGCCAGGGTACGGTTCATGGTCATTTACTAATGTCGTGGTCGATAATCAGACTAATGCTTATGTGCCTTTCTCGTACTGTATCAAATAGGTGGGTGCTTTCTAGCAGTGTATTCACTATTCTCCGGAATGAGGAAAAGTTTCGCTCGCGCAACAAGTCAAAGCGTACGCACATCGAGGCAGACATTTTCCGCCCAGAAATTGTCCAATACATGAAAGGTGGGCTTGACTGTTATTTTGTTGTTAACAAGATCAGCACAATGGCTGACTCAATGTGAGTCATATTTATTCAGATGCCCGTGCGGAACTTAAAGCTGCAGAAGGTAAAGCGATACTAAGTCTTGCGAACGGAGAAACCGTGTACACTGATAAACAAGCTCGAGGATTGGGCAAGAACTACATGCGTGAGGCGTCTCGCCGAGCGGGAATCACGGCATATACATTTTTCATCAAGCTTTACGCTCTCGACGCGCTGTTAAACCTTGTTGAGAGTGGCCGTGTGTCTGCTGACGGTATTGTTGGATCCGTGGACAGGTACTACCCTCACCCGATAGAAACTCGGCTTATAGCGTTCTTACAAAGTTTTTGTGATGTGGTTTGTACTGCAGTTCTCGTTATGAACTAGCAACGCTGGCGGAGGAATTTGACGCTAAAAAGCTTATTCGTGACTGCCTTAGCGATCTTGTCTCGATGAGGGCTGAGGTAGCTAAAACGGTTGCTGATGGCAAGACACGCGACGACGTTCGCGGCCAGCGGATCATTCCTGATTACTCAGATGTGCACAAGCCGGCAACGAGTGAGGCTGTGGTTCTTCGAGCTCAGAGGTTAGACCGCCGTATGCTGTCGTATTTGTTATTTAACGCATTCAGTCTGACTTCCGTATTATGCTCCGTTTTCAACTGTCAGGACTGCAAATGACATCAAACAGCGAGTGGCTGCGTTCGTAGCGCGTGTGTGATTTGTTTACACTTATGTAGGTGCGGACTACAAATAAATAGATACGCTGGTTGTATTGGTGAGATGAAGAGCAACGCTTATGCGAGACAAACCTCAGGTTGATTGCGGATCGGGAAGGCAGAAGCAACACAGGATGAACAGGGGTGCTGTCTAGCGTAAAGCGTTGCTTCACCGGACGGACACGAGATACAGTGGTTGCGCTGGTAGTTGGATGTCCACCCCAGTGGACATAGCTTGCAGGTGGATGGCCTAAACGCCAAAGACGAGCAAAAGTTAGTACTCATCACTCTTCTAACCAAATATGTGTTGATGACATCCAGCCCACGTACCCTTCCGAACGAGATATTGTGCCTGGGGGACAGCTCTGGCACTCACTAGCCTGCTTGGTGAAAATGTACCTGCGGGACACACAGATTTCTTCCCATTCCGGCACGCATAGCCGCTTGGACAGATTCCACAGGTGAATGATGGCGTCGAGTAGGTTCCTGGATCGCAAAGTCGTGCCAGTCCATTGGTGCAAATCCAGCCATCGCGACAAGCCTTACAAGATGCTGATTTTCCGAAGGAAAAGGTGCCGTGTGGACACTGACGCTGATCCCTGCTGCGCAATATGATCCCGCGGCGCAACGTACGCACGTCTCATCGCTCGTTCCAGAGAGGGCATCATGGTAAAACACACGAGGACACTTACAGGCAAAATCAGGGCCGGGAAGCAGGCCCAGTGCTGCCCATTCGACGACAACCCCTGGAGACGATGTGTTGCATTTCAGCTCGACTGTCACGCTGCTCAACTCCCAGGGAATAATTCTTTGTGAGTACCCATAGTTCCATTCGCCCGGGATGACATGTGAGGCGAATGGAACAATGCTGGACGACTCCAGATTCTTGTTGGCTCCGATCGTGGTGATCTGGATGGTGCAGGCTGCTGTTCCGCTGTCAGAGCCTGACCTCCAGTATCCGCGCGTGGCCAACGACAATCCCACCGCAAAGAAGGAACCTGGGAACGTTCTCGCTAAGCTGAGCCGTGTTGATGCCGAGTCGAAGATTGACAAAACCGTGCTGGTCGATTTATGCAGCAGTGAGAAGTCCTGGTGTAGCGCCATTTCTAGTGTTGAAGAATTCCCAGAAGACTTCCAGAGGTGGTTGATATCGCTCAAGGTCGAGAGATGCCATGCATCAGCCCAACCACTCAACGGAAGAGAATCAACAGGAATGGTTTGCGCTGGTGGGAAGCACGCACATCCAGTTCGCTAACTACGATGGACAGCAAGGACCCACCGGGTACTCCAATCGTGACAGTCAGGGAGGTGATTGTTTGGAGCTGTGCAGGCGTTGGAATAGACCCCATACTGACTCGAATAATTGGGAGCGAGCTCGAACCAGTGAAGAAGCCTGTCACTTGGACAGAGAAGACGAGTCTAGCTGGATCGTTGAGGATGTTCACGGGTCTGTCGCGAGCCGCTGTGGGGTCGAGCGGCCTCCACGAGGCAATGGAGAGTTGCCAAACGTTGCTCGAGTCTCAGCGGTCGGACCTCCTCG
>LGSN01000958.1:0-15113 GCA_001314375.1 Phytophthora podocarpi | reverse complement strand
CCGACAATACCTTCGACGACCATGTCGCCTTCGTCGACTGTTGTCATGTTGCCGCAGCAGTAAGCTGGCTTATGGGGTATGATTCACATATTACCTCTCAATATCGCATATATTATCAGATTATACAAGTTGGTCGATTGCTCGGCTGGAACGATGTTACTGCCACAGAAAATAGTTTCCCGCACGGAGGATGGATGTCATGACAGTCAAATCCTCAAAGTCAATGGTGTCTGGAGGTTAAAACTGCCTCATTCAGCCAAAACAGATCCCGGTAACGCGTGTGAGACCTCATTAGAAAGCTCTAGATAAGGTGAGCTTGCTCGGGGCCCCAAACGAACGGCTGCTTAGCGTGCTCTAGAGAATGCTATCGAGAGTTTGGCTTGATTCTGCGGCCTAAATTTCACCCCCTTCCCTCATAAACCCTAACCTCAGCGTGCCAAACCACCTAAACCACATTCGGTGTAACTTCTGTGGAATTCACAGACAGAATTTACGTTCTATTTTCTGTAGTAGTAGCGTCTCCCTGCTCGGATGTTGGTTCAAAGAACCGCCCAGAGAAATTTTGAGTATAATAGAACGCACAATACAAAACTGCTCAGTGAATGGTGAACTCAGGGCTGTTCCTATTTCTTTTATACAGCTTACGTTTAAAATAAAAAAGGAAGTCCTCAAACGCCACAAAATCTTTGAGTCGAAGTCATAAAAATGTGAAGATTCACACATTCTTCAAATCGGTTCTACATTGCATCCTGAGGTGCCTACAATTATTCTAGCTGCTCATTGCGATTCTGTAGCTCTAACGTACGCCCATTTGAAATATTTGCCGGTATTGCCATGAAAATTTTCTCGATGGCGGCATCAAGTGCGGAGAGAAATTTCTCGACATCTGACGTCGTTCATTCCAAACGTCGGAACCGGTTTCTCCCTCACGAAACTAGTCTACAGTATACTTCAAGACCAACGTCTCCTTACTATATCCAGCCAAGAGCGCTACAAAAGATCCCGATGTGAGGCGACCGAGGAAGTGTAAAGTGTTTCACTGGAACACAGGAATAAAAGACGAATTCATCTTTTAATGCCTTGAATAAAAGAAGATCTTCATTTGTAAAATGTTGTCCTTTTAACAGTTCGTCGTGAACTGCAACGCCCGATTGCGAGTGTCGCCTCTATTGTAATTGAAGGCAACTGAAATACAAAATTGCTGCCCATGTTACAGTTTGTTTTCTAAATTATAACGAGGTGCTGTCGAAGATGGGGCGTGAAGAGCTGGCTTGTGTGTGGCATTGCTGTCTGTACCGATAAACCGGAAATGAGTGCTTCAAACCCAATTCGGGAGAGACTTCACTACTATGTCAAAAGATGAAGACAAGGAAGCGAGTATCCTTCGATATCGCGATCGATAACATATTATGCATACAAGTATCGGATACATCACAATACAAAATTGCCGTGTCTCCACAGATTCCAGTGCACGATTGCAACTGTGAACAATACGGCAATAATTATGACAATCATTACAAAATGTTCGCCAATTTATTTTTTTCCAACCTCTGCGACGTCTGTATTAGAATTAAAGTGAGTTACGTAATGCGAAGAGCTTGACACGCAAACAAAACCTAGACAATGCAATGAGTTTACATGACTCGTACACTATCATTGAGTAAAGAACTTAAATTCAGAAAATCAGCTGGTGATGGCCTCAGTGAAGCCAACTGATGGCAGTTGCTTGGAGTTTGGTGCTGCTCTACATCCCTATACATCAACGAAAAAGTAGGATTGGGCTATTACAGTTTCCTTCCGATTTTAATAGCAATCTGCTTGGGAGTTGGACGAACACGAAATTAGCCCACACGCGAAGAACGTTGTGTTTCTATTGCGTTCTCTAGTTGCCCTCATTGCGTACTTTTTAAAAATGCTCATATTTTGATACTCGTGCTGAAGCGCATGCAACATATTCTCCAGTCAAACACCTATCATTCGTACTGGAAAAGCAAGTCTACCGGGTACAGATGCGTTTTGGCCTCTGGTTGTTCTGTAATATACAGGAATAGCTGAAAAACTTGGGTTCGTACATTAGTGTAACAAATCTGAGGACGTCTGCTTGCTGACGGGTCGTACGGCTCGTCAGTGCTTCGCTGCTGGTCTCGTTTGGTCGCCGCTCGTACACCAACGTAACTCAATGTAGAGCACCGCAAAGTAGCCGGGCGTTCCCGTCCCTATTTATTTCAACTTCAACTGCTTAGCTCTCGCCAAGACTTCTCGTTCTCAATCACACTTGCTCCGCTAGGCGGAGTCTTCTCGTTCTCAATCGCTCCGGTTACACAGAGACTTCTCGTCCTCGTTCGTCAATTCGCAACTCGATGAGCCCAAGGGCACTCAAAGCGTGCCGTCGCCAGGCTTCGACTCCGCGCCCGATCTCAACCCACTCGAGCTTACGCCTCCGGCGTCTACCCTGCTCAACGCGGCCACACAGCGGACTCGTGAACCACAATGTCCCCTCGCCGGTGCCGGCCTCACGGCAACACACTCCGCGCACTCACAGACCTCGTCCAGTCGCTCCTCGTCCGTCACTACGCCGCTCGCCGACACTCTGTGCCGCTCGAACCGCCCTGCTCGCTGTCTGCCCCACGGCTGACTTACTCTATTGCTTGGCGCCGCCTACTCGCTTGCCGGCCAATTCCAAACTGTCGTGCGCTTCGACAGCTCGCTCACCAGCCCGTCGTGCTGCCACCCCACGGTACTTCAACGTGCCTAATTACTTATATCTGTGATCGGTGAGCCGCTCGTGCACACTCCCAGCCAGACCTCGCATTCATCATCCGGCCCACAGCACCCCCTTGGCGCCAAGATCCTGCTTGTGCGACTGCTGCCGCGCTGGCGTCTGGGTGTGGCGGCCGTTCACGGGTACCGCGCACCCATCAACCTCACGTCGCTGCTCGACGTCAGCTGCGCACTGTTGCACGTCGTGCCATGATCCTCGCTGTCGTCCTTTTCCGGTATTGGCACAATCGCGTAGTGCTTCGTCACCACCTGCACGTCCTTGGGCACGTCCAGCTTGTCCACGTTCTTGTAGTCCGTCACTAGCTTGCAGGCTGGCGTTTGCTGGCGACGCCAACCTATTACATTAGTATCTCGAATTCTTGCTTCGTGGTGCATGAATGCTCATTCGATTGTTGTCGTAGATTAGGTTACGACTTCCCTTTCCGATTCGGATGGCAATCGGATCGCTAGACCAGGAGAGACTGGATACGCTTAAAGGGTAAATATTTAGATTTGTGGGCACGGCTTTTGCAGTCCACATGAGACCATGATGAACAAAAGGCAACAAAATATGGGCTACTGCAAAATTTAGGTGAATTGTTATCACTGCAGAGCTTTGCAGAGCCTCTGAACGCAGTCAACGAGTTGAAATTTCTTGGCAGAAAACAACCTAAAGTGTTTTGGAGAGAACAGGTTACTCGCGGCAATCACGCGAGTACTCGCTTCGGCAGTCGAACTGGTGGGGATTCCGGGGCGGGAGGAACAAGTTGTGATCCGATTCCATCCGAGCGTTCGGTGATGTGGTAAGATGGATCACGCAGAGGACGAAAGCGGTAATTGCAGCTTGGACTTCATTCTGGTGTTGTTTTTTACTCCTTTGTCGTTCGTGAGGTCAATTAAAGAGCGCCAGGTGAACCGACTTCAGGTAGAGGTCTACATGTATTATTATGATGGCACGTGACCGCGCTCGCAGATTTTGATACTTAAGATTGTAGCAGCGACACCATTAGACACGAACACAGTTTGTCGTAGGTTGCCAAATTATAACTTCAAGATTTCAGTCGTTTGAATGAATTTTCTATCGTATCGACGTTTTTAAGACCCTCTACGTCTCGTTCACGTGCTGTGTCGCTGTGTCGGTGTGGTCGCTCTAACACTATGTTCTTCAGCTCTCTTTTTTTATCATACCGATCTTGACGCGCATACGCATGCCACCGTCTCACAATCGTTTTCCCTTGGGAGAGCTTCAAACAAGTCAGTTCTTTGAGATAGTCACGTTTCTCTTCGACTCCAGTGAGCAGTGAGATGATTCCAGAGGCCATTGAGATGGATGAAGAGAGCGTAGATGGATGCTTAGATAAAAGGCCGAACCTGAAATTTCAAACACAGCTTTATATAACCCAAGAGAAAACGAACATACTGCTGCAGAAATAAATATGGACACAACTACATCGTCACCGGCAAATAATATATTTGCCCAACATATTATGTTGGCTTTACATGTAGTTAGAAATAAGTGTTCGGCAATGAAAAGCAAATCGATAATGCTTCAAGGTCGTCACAACGGGTGAACGCAGGAATCCGGTCCTTTCGACGACACAATTCGGGGTAAAACTCCTATTCGTCTACTGTCAGATCAATCTCTTCAGACGCCACGACCATAGTGATCTACTCTTGCAAAGTTCGACAACTATTGTACATTTCGGGGTATCTTCCCCTGAACAATTACGTCGAAGTTGTAGGTAATACCGCTTATAACCCAGGGTCCCCTACACTGAGCCATCCAGCCCCATGCCGGGCCAACATGCATGAACCTACCGACGAGGAGAAAAAGCAATGCTGATAATTTGTTGGTTCAGTATTATTCTATTGCACAACGTGGTCTCACACTGCTCCAGACCGCTCTGATCGTGCGGCTTCGTTTGTTCTTCATTTCCTATTCTCCTCAGCACTCATCAGGTCACCTGCGTAACCCCACAATTCAGCCTTACATTAACTTATCTACGCCGAGCTCAAGCTGAGACCCCTCCGCCTTGAAATACATTGGCATTCGTACGTCAAGATGAGCTCTTCAGCGGATGCGGCTATTTGGTTTGCTCGCATGCAGGTAGGCTCTCCTTCAATATGCTAGGTAATTGTCAAACGATTGCAACTGTTTCTGATAATCTTGCGTGCCAACAAATAGCAAGGTCAGCTATGCTGCCATCTTCCAGTGAGTTTCTGCTCACCTTGTCAACTTCTCATTCTCAAATTGAAGACCTCAAGTGCACACGCCCGCTACAGTCCCCGGAAGTTGCGTTTAGGGAGATGATCGGCTTGTTGGCCATCATTATCGGCTCAATTGTGGCGTTCTTGCCACGACCGGTGTGTGGTCATGGATATATCTCCTTCCCAGCAGCCGTCTACCGTGATCCCTACACAGCCACAGCCTTCGTGACGACTATCACGGAGAGTATCAACCCGGCCGTTTTTGGTGGGAAGAAGTGGAATGACAGCCCGGATCGCAACGCTGCGATGTTCGCCTTAGCGTTCCACAACTCCAGCTACTCGTCATTGCGCGCGATGCTCGAACCTGTCGTGCAAGGCTGCGGAAACACTCGGGTCGACATTTCACCGGTCAATGTCACCGGTGCAACTGAAGTACGATGGCAAAATGATGAAGAGCACCGAGGTTTCGTTGATTCTCACCACGGACCGTGCGAAGTTTGGATCGACGACCTTCGTGCAGTCCACAATGACGACTGCCGAGGCGCTTTCACGTCGTATCCGGCTCATCTGCCAGTGAGCTACGACGAATTGTGCAAGGGCGAATGCCGTCTCACTTTCTACTGGTTGGCACTGCATGAAGCAGCATGGCAAGTCTACAGTAAGTGCCAGGGTTTTGTTTTAGGAGGAGGGGGTCGTGCTTTGATCTCTTTTCTCCTGACATTGTGTTTATTTATTTGATCTTCTTTCAGAGGCTTGCGCACCGATTGTCAACAGCAACACGACCAAGAAACCATGAGCGCAGCCTTCAAACGCAGCATAGGAATCGATAAAGAGAGACTTTCCAATACGAGCTGCAAATAATCGAACTGATTCTCCAACGAAAATGATATTTGCCGGATCGGAGAATGACCCACTATGCGCTTCAGCGTGAAGATCAATATCAGCAGCAAGATTAATTGAAGCAAGCAGTAGAACATCTTATTGTTCAGTGTCTGGATCAGTTGATCCTGATTCATGCCGTCGTACACCGCGTAGTATTCGCGATTTGGCACTTTGATAAATACGAAACACGCGTGAAAAGGGGTGAAATGCTTCACGAATAATCCGAGGAAAGCAATTGATCAATGAACTTACAATACACACATAGGATGATGACTTCGACATAGTTTATTGGGAGGAGGAATTCGGTCATGTACTGCAGACGTCGCAGCACCTTGCGAGTCATCCAGAACAATTGTCCAATTCTTGAACGCGTTCCTCAGACTACTGGCCGGACTCCCATATTGCAATTGGTAGACCAGACAATACCCAGCTCTGTATACAGTTGTTGGGACGACGTTGTAGAAATTATCGGAACGTTTGAGCGTTGTACCTGCAAATGAGACGAGACCTGAATCTTTTTGAATTCATTTGGGCACCTCCCTTTGCGCACGTCAAAACGTCGTGCGATTGGTCAGCGATCTTGAAGTAGAGCTGGCGACCAGTGAGGGTCAGCCAATCTACAAGATCGCTCGACCATGAACCGAGAAGACGACGATGCCATTCGAGATGAAGATCAGGACGATACGACGTCCACTTTGAACGGCGACGAGGGCCAACAAGCCGAGGAAGAGTCGAACATCCGCATCTTCCTGCGAGTGAAGCCATCCAGAAAACCTTCGGGCTTTTTCTCGTGGGATGAAGACGCCAACATGATGAAGTACGATATCCCTAAAGACGTCGCGGCCGGACTCATCAACAACTCCCGTACGACGTACAAGTTCCGCTTTGACTCGGTCATCGGCATGGAAGCCAAGCAGGAAGAAGTTTTCGACCGAGTGGGTCGTCCGTGTGTGGAGAGCGCGCTCCAAGGCTTCAATTCGACCATCTTCGCCTATGGCCAGACTGGGTCGGGTAAAACCTTCACCATTACAGGCGGGGCAGAGCGCTATACGGATCGAGGTCTCATTCCGCGAGCCTTGTCCTTGATCTTCGAGCGGATGCGCAACACGAGTCAGGAGCAGATCATCGCGCAGATATCGTACCTCGAGATCTACAACAACCAGGGCTACGATCTGCTGAACCCCAACCACGAGTCCACCAAGTCGCTGGAGGATCTGCCTCGTGTCGCGATGCTGGAGGACGAAGACGGCAACTGCCATCTGCGCAACTTGTCCATGCATCCGGTGACGGCGGAGGAGGACGCACTCAACCTGCTCTTCCTCGGAGACACGAACCGAGCCGTGAGTGAGACAGCAATGAACTTGGCGTCTTCGCGCTCCCACTGCATTTTTACAGTGTCGCTGGAGTCGAGAAAAGTCGGGAGTGAAGTTGTGCTGCGTTCCAAGCTGCATCTCGTGGACCTTGCAGGATCTGAGCGAGCGCACAAGACCGGCGCTAAAGGTCAACTACTGCGTGAAGCTGCGTACATTAACACGAGTCTGCACTACCTGGAGATGGTTATTGTGGCGCTGCACGAGAAGAACACGAAAGGCCGGACCCACATTCCGTACCGCAACTCGATGATGACGTCGGTGCTGCGTGACTCGCTCGGTGGGAACTGCAAGACGGTCATGGTGGCGACTGTGAGCCCCGAGAAAGACCAAACCGATGTACGTCTCGCTACTTGTCCTTTGTTCGGAGCAAGTACTAATTGCTCGGGTTGGTTTGTGAGTAGGAATCCGTGTCAACGTGTCGATTCGCACAGCGAGTAGCGCGTGTAAAGAATGACGCGCGTCTGAACGAGGAAGTGGACCCGGCAGTGATCATCCGACAGCTAAAGGCTCAAGTTGCTAGTCTCGAAGAGGAGCTAGCTATTCTCAAGGGCGATGTGGTACGTGGAGTTTCTGCTGCTGTGTTAGTGTTATCAGAACTTTAGTCAAACGTTGCGCTGTTGTGTCGTAGAATGAAGGCTCGGAGCTAAAGGACTACGAGATCGACAAGCTGCGACAAAAGTGTTTAAGCTTTGTGAACGACTCCGAGCCGAGTGCTCAATTGTCCATGGGCGAGTTCACGTACACCAAGATGAAGGCGTGTTTCGATATTCTCAAGAGCATGGCGAACGCTGCCGGAGTAGCCGCCGCTACTGGTGGTGGTAGCACAGGAATTCCCAGTGCGCTCAGTGGTGTGAAGCTCATTTCCGCTGGTAGTGGAGGCAACAACCAGGAGCTGGAGCAGCGAGTGCACGAACTGGAGCAACTCGTGCAGCAACGCGACAATGAGATCGCCATCATGGTCAACATGATTCGGAAGGAACACGGCGCGTCAGTTCCAGCAGAGCTGCTATCACGAGGAATCGTCGACTACACCAGTAACCAAGACGAACACCAGGCTGCAAAACCTCAGAAACAGCCGACAAAACAACCCGGGGACTACGCATCGACGCTTGTAGTCGACCCTGCGATACTTGACGACCCTGCTAAGGCTTTCGAGGCCTTCAAGGCGCAATATCCAAAGAACGACGCGATCCGAGACAACAAGATCGCACTCAAACGCAAGTATGATGCCGCGAAGGCTCTTGCAAGTGAAGTAAACGATGCTCGCAACCAGATCAAGGCACTTACGCTTAAGATCGAGAAGTTGCGGAAGCAGCAGGCTATAGCTGACGAGGGACTACTTGACGCTGGAGGGGGAGATGATGCTTCGGGGCCGTCTTCGACTGCATCTGCTACAGCGCGAGCAGAGACGGAAGCGGCGGAGCAAAAGTTCAAAGAGCAAATCGACACACACAAGATCGCGTACAAGAAAGGGTTCAACGAGCTCAGCGAACTGAAGAAAGAGATCCAATACATTCAGAAGATGCTTGAAATGGGGCGCATCAAGCTCCAAAAGGACTTCGACCTGTGGTACCAGCGCCAAGGCAAGGGCGCGTTGCTCACTGAGACTCTTCTGGCGCAGGCCAAACCAGGCGTAAGTCAGTCCAGTGACACGAAGGGGGCACCACCGACCAAATCAGCATCGCCAGAGTGTCCCGAAAGCGATACTCGAAAGGCTTCGAGCACCGACATAAAGAGACAGTCATCGTCTCAGTCACAACACTTAAGGCAGAGCACCTCAAGGTAAGTTTACGGGTGAATGCGAGCTTGAAAAGATGTTGATGTTATCTGACGCTGAGGGTTTGATGTGTAAACTTCAGCACCGTCGAAGAAGACGTGTCCGGGTTTTACGAAGCTCTCGATATCCTCAAGCGACGAAATAATTCAAGTAAGTAATTGCCAACGTTAGAATGCCCGCAAGTTTATGGTAAGGAGGTCACAGGACTTGTGAGAATCTGAGTAGCAATCGGGATCGTTCTGGTCAATGTCGCAAGGTGGGTTGGTCATGTAGCTAGCTGAGACGGGCTTCAAGCACCAGACACTGGCAGCCTGGCAGAATCTGCGAAGGTCATCATGGTCCCAGCCCGATCCAATTGGAAATCCGCTGTCATTTAGCTTGGTAACTTGGCGTTGGAGAGTGAGCGAAACCAAGCTTTCTGGCGAGTATCCTGAATGAAGGCAGATGTGGGTCCACAAAGTTGGATGTATCTTGTGTGGTCGGTCTCAAATTGTATCTCTCGGACGTGTACGTGCCCAAGAAAGCTCATTTGTCGTTGATCGATACCAATATACTGGCTTGGACGAACTGGGGCACGTCGGATTTCGAGCAGGTGTCGTGCTCAGGCAACACGATAGCGTCCATGATCGACTGAAGAGGAGATATCGTCCGCTTTGACGCATTAATTCCTAAACGCGGTATTGGATACCATGTAATGCCCTCCTTGCATTGGTCCACCCAATGTTGTATCTCATTCGCGTTAAGGTCGAGGCCGGGTTTTCAACGCTGCTGGACATTCTCCAATTCGCTTCGTGAACGGCAAAGCAACCAACCGCCTTTCAAACGCAACCAAGTGGAACCTCCATGAAGCTTGCCCAGGCTCTGATCATCGTCATTCTGCTCTGCATGGTTCAAGTCGCTAGCGCCAAGGTTGCCGCCACTCCTGCATCCAGCACTACCCCGCCTCCAGACCGAGACCCACGCAACCGCTCATGCCCGCAGTAAATCGTCTGTCTAATTGCGTTTAGTAGCAGTACCGAGTTCAAGTTCACCAAGCGTCTGCTGTACATCCATCCATGACCGGGGCTTCACAGGACAAATCAATGACAACGGACCGTTTAGATGTTGCAACTCAACCGCTCTTTCTCTTTCCTTGTCATATTTGCAAGGCAACGCTCATGCTTCACTTCAAAATGTCTGGCACTTCACTTTCCACGAACTCTGCAGGGGTTTCAAGTTGCCAGTCTGCTAAAAACAACGCTGGGGCTGGTGACTCGTTCGTTTCTTCCCCACTTTGCATCCTGCTTGCCAGGTCTCCTCTCTTCGAATTCTTTACGGGGCAGCTGGACAAACAACGGCCAACATGCTGGTGAACGGCGTGGACATCTCCATGCTGGAGGGCTGGATGATCAAGATCAACAGCAATCCCAGCATCTTCGGCAAGAACATGAACCGCCGGTGGTTCAAAGTGGATTTCGTGTCTGGGCCAGGCTCCGAGAAGAAACTCGTCATCTCCTACTCCACCAGCAAGTGCGTTCAATCAGCTTGCAACGTCTCCAACCTGCCAACACCTGCTCACCTTTTGGCTTCGTGAATTCGCAGGACTGCTAAGGATCCCCGTGGCTGGCTTTACGTTGAAGACGTCAGTGGCATATACTGCCGCCGGGTAAGCCAATACTCACTTGGACACCATCAAAAGTTCGTACTAACCCCTGCTGTCGGCGTTGCTGCCCTCTTTCTCCAGGAGATGATCGAGATCGTGTCTCCGTCTCGCACCCTGCGGCTGAAAGGGGAGACTGCTGTCGAGCACCGTCTGTGGTCCGACAGTCTCTACAAGCTGTGCAACCCGCCACCCAAGTCTGCCACTGCCGTTGTCAATACTACATCAGCAGCAGAACCGAGACGTGGGCGCACTCCACGTACTCAACGAGAGACAAAGCAGGTGGACGAGGAAGAGGAAGAGCAGGCACAACGTAAACGCCGATCGGACCGTGAGCGAGCGCGCGAACGTGAGCGTGAGCGTGAGCGTGAACGTCGCCCTACTGCAGATGAAGACAGAGAACGAGGAAGTCGATCAGCGCGATCGGATCGACAGCGAGATGAGAGCGACCACGAAGACAGGGACAGGAACAATCGACGTCGTGAACGTGGTAGCGATCGTAGCCGGGGACGCAGTCCTAGGAACGACTACGACGACCGTGACGCTCGAAAACGCCACTCCCCGTCACCAGAACAACGCGATTCGAGGCGCGAAGAGCGCGAGTCTTCACGTCGTTCACCGCGACCATCTCGTCACGAGAGAGAGGAGAGTGCACACAGCAGAACTCGACAGTCTGTGTCTAGCCGTCGTCCGAGCGAACACGACCAGAGTGATGAGGACAGCAGCGAAGACGATCGCTCCGACAGTCCTCGTCCTTCAACTACTAGTAGCAGTCGCAGCTTACTCGTGTCCCAAATCAAGTCGGGGTCTTCCTTCGAAGCAGATATTGCTCAATCCAAGAACGTGATATCCGACAGCGAGGAGGAAGACGACGATGACAACCACTGCGAGAACAAGGAGGTGGATCCGGAAGAAGAAAGCCCTCGTGAACCGATCACGTCCTCTACCAACGCGCTTGATGACGATACTTCTCATGACGAAATCGAGCAAATGATGCCGGAACAAAGAGTAGTTGCCCAACCGCCTCGTAAGAGCAAGAATTCCGAGTACTTCGACTCGGACGAGGAGGAGAATGAGCACGTAGCACCGCCATCGACCAAGCGCCGCGACGACCACAAGGCGCCGGTGTCGAGCGTCGCGGCCGATAACAACTTCGTTCAAGATGACTGGGACACAGAAGAAGACGAGCCGTCATCTCCGGCACCGACGACCAAGACTTCATACCCGGTACGGACTCTGAATGCACGCACTTGAACTGTCATCGTTTCTAACTTGATGTCACCTTGCTGTGTTGTCTTGTTTCTTGCAGTCTGCTGCAGTGAGTGGGGGTGTTGCTGCGGATGCTAACTTCCTGCATGATGACTGGGACTGAAACATTTGAGTTGCTGATCGACTGGAACCAGACCTAGTACGATGACAACCCATGAATAAAGTTGATTCTTGGATCCTTTGCTAGCAAAAGCAAAAGGATATTAAGATAGTTAGCACTTTTCAACACATACAACTTACTGTCGAGTGGCACTGCCGCCAGGGTGTGCCGCAGAAGCATTATTCCATTCCAGCGTTACTTGAGACAATACGCCCATTAGAGACGGGAACTCGTGATCACTTGGTGGTAGGTCTCGCTTGTGAGCGGCTCATAGTTGTTCTTGGCTCTGTTGAAAACCCAAAGGCTGTCCGATATCTTCGACGGGTCCATACCCTCCTTACGCAGCTTGGCCTTTTCCTGCTTCATCGTGCCCGTGACTGACATGGTCTCCAGCTTGCGGAGGAAAAGCGGCATGGCAAAAGACGGTAACCGCTGCTTGACGAACTCCGCAAACTCTTTTAAGTCGAACGATTTCTTATCAAAAACCATGGCAGCCATGCACGCGCGTCCGTCGCTACCTGGGACCTCCACACCGTAAATGCAAATCTCGCTGAGCCCAGGGAACTTGGAGACTGCCTCGGCGACTTCATTAGTGGCGACGTTCTCTCCCTTCCACCGGAATGTATCACCCACGCGGTCAACGAAGTGCCAGCAGTGCCTCTCGTCTTCTTTGAACAGGTCACCCGTACGGAAGTACATGTCGCCCTTCTTGAACACATCTGTCAGCACCTTTTTGCTCGACTCTTTCGTGTTCTTATAGTAGCCCTGGAACCCTCGCGCCGGGTCTTTCCTGTTCACCTTTACAATAAGCTCGCCCGGCTCGTTGATCGCACACCACTGCAGAAACCCTTTCTTCGACCGGATGTAGTCGTCCTTCTCGACGTCATACTTGACGATCGCGACACCGGTGACCGTGTTATTGATGAATCCACGACGGCCGAGATGTCCCTGGTCCGCTTTCGTCGTGCAAGCGTTCAACATGCCCATCGGCCCTTCCGTAGAGCCATAAAATTCATACACTGACGGGATACCGAAGCGTTCTTGGAACGGCGCCCACACATCCGGTCGCAACCCGTTCCCAAAAGCTGCACGTACGTGGTTCTCTTTGTCGTTCGCCTTTGCGGGCGCGTTGATCAGGTACCTGCACATCTCGCCGATATACTGGATGACCGTGCAGTCGTACGCGCGTATTTCGTCCCAAAACTTGGTTGTCGAGAACCGCCTCGAAATGCACAGTGTAGCACCGGAGAAGATCATCATCCCAACAGCCAAGTTGCCGCCCGACGTGTGGTAGAGCGGCAACGCGCAGTACAGTCGGTCGTACATGGACAAGTGCATGGAGTACTTGAAGGCCAGCGAGCGTAGGATGATGCTGAAGTGGTTCACCCGCGCAGCCTTGGGCAATCCAGTCGTCCCACTCGTGTAGATCAGCAACGCCATGTCCGACGTCGAGATCTTGGCATCCTTCCGAATGGACTCTGGCGGCCGCTCCGTAGTCATCTTCTTCAGCTCCATATCCAACGAGGACGCTCGAGGCAGATACGCAGCCGCAGCCTGCGCAGTCAACTCTCCTACAACTCACACAGACACCCAAACACCCATCAGTACAATTGGCCACACCCTCTCTACAGTTGTCTACAGTAGGTAGTTCTGTTATCTCTCTACCATCTCCGTAGATGAGGAAGTCCATGTCGGGCAGTTGGTCGTCCACCTCCTTCAGTTTCCCGGCCAGTTCTTCGCCCACGATCATCCACTTGGTGTCTGCGATCTTGGCGCAATGCACGAGCCCGTCCGGCTGCAGGTGCGTGTTGAGCAGGGCCGTGACGACGCCGATCTTGGCCAGGCCGAGCCACACGATCACGAACTCGGGCCGGTTCTCCATGAGCAGCGCCACCGTCTGACCCGGCTGCAGGCCCCGCTGCAGCCCCCACTGGGCCACGCGGTTGGCCGCCTCGTCCGCCTGCTGGAAGCTCAGCACGCGCCGGCCGAACTGCATGCAGGGCTTGTGCGGCCACCGAGCCACGCTCTGCTCGAACAGGTCCGGCAGCAGCGTGTTGTTGCGCGCGTGGCGCTTGGCCTGCAGCAGCGCCACGGCCTGCATGCCCGAGTGCAGCAGGTCCGACGAGATCAGCAGCTTCTGGTCCACGTAGTAGCCGAGCGCCGCCGCGCCCGCCACGGCCAGGAACTTGGACGGTACGCCGAACGGCAGCGCGGCCAGCGCCTCGGACACGAGGGGCACGCGGCACACAGCGTCGGAGACGCTGGCCCAGGCGTCGGCCACGGACGAGAACGCGTCTTGGGGCAGCAGATCCGCCATCACGTGCGTTCCTTGGGCGGCGATTGAAGAGTGACGTGCAGGATGCGGACGCAGCGGAAATCCAGTCGAGTGACTTGAGTAAAGTATGGGAAGGTAGCGATATGATAGCAACACTATGGACGAATCAGAAATCGCAGTGTCGCGCCAAAACGCACAAGCAGAAAGCAGACAGCAAAGAAGAGTGCACTGTAGCGCTGAGTTTGCTTTATTAAACTGTTTGCAGTGTTGCTTAGTCCGGCCGACCAGGTTCTGCAGGGCACAAGTTCGCCCAAAAGTTGCCTCGATAGTCACTGAAGCCAGTGATGTCATTCAAATTAGTGTCATATCGCTCGAATCAGTGACTATAGTCAAGTCAAGATGATGCAGCTCACTTCAACTTGCGTTTTTGGATGGACCAAAACAAAACTGCACGAGAGCTGATTTCGCCAGATCACTACGTTTACGTGTACCTGCAACACTTTCATCGTTGTAGTCTTGCTGTCTGCTGCTCCGCTCTCTCTTGAAACGCACAAACGAACACCCCACATTCTCCAGTTGCTAGTACCACTCCAGGCGCTGACTGGAACTAGCACCTCACCAACTCGCAACTTTTATCCGCTAAACATAATCAAGCTTTCCAAAGAAGTATTGCATTCTCTTCTCTCGCCAAGCATATATACGGAGCGCCACTAGTAGCTCCTGGAGTTCTTCAACTAGGTCATTGGTCGAAGGATGCGACGACGACTACGCACCAACTCCACTACAAATAAAGAGAAGCCCGCGTCCACGGCATCACCAGCAGCAGCAAC
>LGSN01000957.1:0-15154 GCA_001314375.1 Phytophthora podocarpi | reverse complement strand
CCACGCCCCCTGATCCGCGGTTCCAAGAACCTGCGTTCAAGGATCTGTGTTCAGGGTTACCATCCTAAGTCTTAGTTTTCTCTGAGTCTAGGCTACCGAAATACACCTGGGCGAACAAGGTTAACCGACCTCGTCACATAGAGCACACGGCGCTTGCCTGATTTTTTTGTCATCACCCGCATTAGTAACATTCAAAGGACATTAGAATCATTTTCATTTGCCAGGTGGGTGAGAGTATCAACATGATTTATCGTCATTATGAGCTTCGGTGGCAACAGTGAGTTATTTCCCTATCTCTTCTTACTGATTGTTGTCGCTTCTCTCGAGGCATTTCCACGACGATAGCTGTTCCCCTTAGCAGCTAGAGCCATTGATGCGCGGTACCTACCTACATGGTTGTTTAGCGGCCTTCGCATCATCCCCTTGTTACTTGGTTGGAGCGACGTAGATCGGATTTGACTGCAATCCAGCAGGCACGAACGGGAGGATTTTGTTGTACAAATCCGTCGTCTTCTCCGCATTTAATGATGGGGCCCTCAGGTCCTCCAAGTAAGTGAGGATTCTTCTCGCTCTTTGTCAACACTCCATCTATCTTTCGATATCACAGCGCGCTCACTCTTGGAGAGAAGCAACTTTGACTCCAAATCAGAAAGGCTGCAAAAAACCTTTGCTTAAAGAATAAGTAAAACCGTTCCACATGACACACACGCCCAAATATCCGTTCCTTCACTCTGATTTTCTAGTGCAGCCTCCTGACAGCGCGCGACATCATCAGACGTCGGGCAATCGTCTAAAACACGCCCAATCCGAGTGCGCGTACTTTTGCCAGTGTCATCCCGCAGTTGTTCATCAGCAAAGAGGAAACCGCTAGGGTCGGCCCCACAGCAGTAGTAGTAGGCCAACGCGAGGCGGGGGTCAGTAGTAAAGTTCTGCCCCTAGCCATTAATTTGATCTCGTCCAATATGATATCTACAGCATCCAATACGCGGGAGCTCAGGTCAGCCAAAGCAGAAGACGTTTCTCGATTGCTATCCAAGATACGGGTTTGCGCCCTAGCTGCACGAGCGCGTTGAGTCTCCACTCTTTGAAGTGCACGACGAGACCGATTTTGCGAGCGTCTTACCGCCAGACGCCGCATCCACATTTGGGGTGGTTCTTGTTGCCGCAGAACCCAGCGCGCAGCCGAATTTCGTTGCCTCCTGTTCTCTTGGTCAATTCTTCGCTGCGCTCTACCCACCATTACTCCAAAACAATTATGAGCTACGTTTCCTTTGCTTGTTTGTTTGAGTGTTATCGACCAAATCGTTTTGAAGAGAAAAAATATATCATCTATCTACTAGCATTCATGGTCAAACTCATCGCAGATCAAATTACCGCCGAAAGCATATGCAACTTGGACATTGCACGTACCGCCCGAGGAAAGTGCCTCGAAGGAACACGACTAAACACACCTAAACTACGGATACGGAAGAGATAACTCCTTTTACAACGTATGCGTACAAATCTATAGTGTGCTCGCTTTTACAAATATTCCTGTGGTGCTTACAACATACCATTACCAGTATAAAGACATATGCTGCATGTGGTTGTCAACGGGCAGTGACTCAAGTTGCAAATGGGAGCTTTCGATAGTGTCCTAGACACGTTGCCGATCGACTGGCGAAGCGCATCCTAACTAAATGAACGTTATTAATTGCTATATCGTGTGTCTTTCTCTATTTTCGAACACCGTTGCGTTGTTGACCATCTGCGGTTCGCCCATGATGCGCCAGAGGAGCAGTGTTATACTGCTCCTCGACGTAGACAAAAAAAGGCAAACGTCTCTACAACGTCAAAGGAGTGAAAAGTGAAAATAACACTGCCAGTGTAGCAGCTGCACGTCGGCAGGCACCTACATGAGCAGTGCCTTTGTGTCCTCATTCAGTACCATCATCATGAAGTCGCCGACTCTGCCTGTAGGTACCACGCTCGACTTGAGGCACCACCACTTTTGGCGAGAAGGCGCAATGTTGAGCTCAATTAAAACATGTTGCGTGGCGCATCTACTGATCGATGGAACGCGACTGATCGATGGAACGCAGCTAGAAACACCTAAAATACGGAATATCCAACACCAATATAAAAGCGAGCGCATTATTATCATAATGATTTGCACGCAAACCTTGTAATCAGTACTGGTAAAATCTTTTGACGCAAGACAACCCAAAACATCGACACCTACTGTATTTGATTTTACTATACTTAAATTGGGCAAAATCGAAGTGTATTACACAGAAATCTTCACCATCATACAAATAACTGCTTAAAATGGGGTGTTCAAATATATTGGCGTATTACAATAACGAATAATCGGATGTGAGGCTGTGCAGCAGCTGCTACTAACGTAGCTAGCGCTATCCCCGAATAAAGCGATCCTGAACGCTCTCACGTACCGTCGACGACATCAGTCTCGAGTAGAGCAAGAGTCTTGCTGCAAGACCCCTTAACCCCAACCAGCCATATTGGTAGGACATAGGGGAGGACCAACAGTTAGCGTTTCGTCTTGAGAACAATTTTACAGATGCGTGCTCATACGACCATGAACACTAAGATCATTCCTATTTGTTTGCGTGATGTACCATCTAGGAGTCATTCATCGTCCATGACGACGTAAGCGTAATTTCAAAAGTTTATCTAATAACATATCACTTCTCATATTCGTCCTAGCTGCTAGAACAAATTCGAAGATTTATTTTTGAGCTGATTAAGTGGTTTGCTGAAGACGGCTATTTTTAGTTTCTGATAGTAGCACATGATTCGTTATAAGTGCCGTCCTGGGGCAAAATTCGTGCTAATACAAATAATAAGTCTTGTTTGCTAGGACAAAGCGACTTATGTAAGACAATTAAAATACTGATTTGGTCCTCTTTCCCAGGACAAATCTGATTGGGGTTAAGATACATAGCAGCTGACTACACAGATTGTCTTACCTTTAATAGTGCATATGCATTTCATCAGTTTATTTGAACCGGGTTGTTATGGTGACCCAGGTCACCGCCACGTGGTTATTGATTTTGGGCCGGGGGGGGGGGGGGACTCGCTGACTCGTTACCGATCCACGGTAGCGCGGCGTCAATCGCATTCAGGTTCGTACGAAGCTTCCATACTACACTTCTAACAAATCGAACCGTATTTACCTGTCAGTACATCCACGGGGAAAGCAGTCACACGCTAAACCAGCGGGGCCTCGCTATAAAATACATGTAACAATGTAGAATTTCATCGTCATACACAGAAATGTTCCCATACGGTACAAAGGCTTCCAACACGAAAAAAGGTTTAACAGATCGATGGTTCATCTCTGCTACGCGGACACGAATCCATTCTGTTGGCGTATCATTGAGTATCTGGTACGTTTAGTTTGGTTAAAGCTGCAGATCCTACTGTGTCGGTAGATTTGTTTCGTTCACGACTTCGAGAGGTTTGCGTGAGTGGACGAATGATAGCTCGTCTACCGTCCGTGGAGAAAACTACGTCATGATCGTCACATCCCACTCCGCTATACTGTACGCTATTGCTGAGGCAGACGCCAGTGCTGCTCAGCATGCCCTCGACCCTCGACCTGTAGCGTCCACCTCCACCACTGACTGCGCCACCGGTCCGTTGGGGTCCCAGCTGGAGTGCCTCTGCTACCCAGCATGACCTTAGGCACTCCAGAATGAGCTTCAGGCCAATCTTGCAGCTATCCTTTCGCCAGGATTGCTCGTTCAATATGTATTGACAAATCTCGCAGTTCTCGGAGTACTTGGGTCAGGATATTTAGTTCGGTGCGGCGGATCCTTGTAAACGCCAACATGTGATCACAATGACTGTTTCTCCTTCATCCTCAAACGATGTCCCCCCCCCCATAACCATCCACATCATACTCCTTTCCAATCTTAATCGACATGGAACGTAACCAAAACCACTGCAGTAGAGTCGCGTGAACACGTTCAAGTGGTCGATAAGGGAAACGTCCATCCTCATCCACTAAGTCATTGTGTAGCTTTCCTCTTCGGCAGCACTAGAAGTCTGTGAAGTGGACAAGGTTGTTTTCCTCAAGAATGCCTCAATTAGCCTGGGTCACCAACCTTAACTAGGAAAAGTCCTCCTCGGTCAGTGCGTCGTCTTCGCGAATCGTAAGGTTGCCCGAGGTCTCCAATATGACGGTCTCCGCATTAAATGCAGCATGTTTCAGCGCATCGAACACAGCACGAATCCCTCCTCTTACTCCACGCAACGACACTCTGTCGAAGCGTACATTGCAATAGTCTCCTTCCAGGGCCTCGAATCTCTCCTCGTTAAAATATTCTGCTGTGGGGTGCATTCCCAGACTGCGCCTCCGCGCACAATAAGATTTTGATATTTTAATCTCAGGTCTCTCCATCCGATTGTCCCGAGTGAGAACGGTGGCAACCGTCTCGGGCACGGTGACTACCGTTTTCTCAGGGGAGTTGAAGATCAGATCTGGGAGGATGAGCAGAACGCTCGGTCGCGTGCGAGACAGGCAAGACGCCCCGGCCCAAATCAGGTTGCTGGTTAGGAAAGGAATCCGTGGGTGAATATCACTTTTATTTGACTCTGTTGTTTAAGTTGTCTCAATCTCTAGCTCCTACTTCTATACGGTGTTGCCTGTCCCTCCCCTTCCGGGACGACTCGTGACACGTGGTGGAGAAGCAGGGTACAGTCTGCGCCGTGAGGTAGTTTGAGTTAGGTTGAGTGTCTGCATCCTGTTGGGTGGCAGCTCCGTTCAAGCGCATAGACAGCCGCGCAGTGTTAGCGCTGAAGTTTGAAGTCGCAGCGTATTGACGAAGTTAGTTCAGTCGGTAGGACCAGTAGGAACGGTGCGGTCAGGGTGACCAAGACGCTGGAGTATAGCGTGTAGTATTCGGGGACGAACCGTTGAGAGAACGGTCTGGCGAAGGTGAATTGGAGCAATCGGTGAAGATGACGATACTTGGCGGAGACCAAGTTGGAGATGAAGGTGAGGAAGGACACGTTGGGTGTCGCGGAGACGAGCGTGGTGAAGGACAAGAAGAAGAACGAACTGGCGGGGTACTGTTCGCGGTGGAACGCCTCGAGACAGGAGAGCGAAAGCGTGCGGTGCTACGACTACGTGATCGTGGGGAACGGGGAGAGCAGCGTCCGGTGCAGTTGATCGAGGGCACGGAAGGACGAGGTGAAGAGGGACTGGCGACGAGGCTTCGATGTCGGCTGGGCTGGGGACTCTGCATGCCGAGCAGAAGGATGAGGTGTGGGCTGCAGAAGATCAAGAGCCCAAGGAGGCTGAGGATGAGCAGCAGGTCGAGGTCAAGACCAAGGTGAAGGCCGAGACGCCGGATGGCGAGGGGGTGAAGCAAGAGGTACGGGCGGTTTGGACGCTTCGCGGAGACAACGAAGCGTTCCGTCCGGGTCAGAGCTGCTGAGAGAAGAACGAGCACAGTCGAACGCGTACGGGTACAGGTATGGTGCGTACGGTGAGTACAGTGAGTACGACGCCGAGCCCGATGAAGTGGATACACAGTCCAAGTGGCACTACACGAGGCCGGAAGTGCGGCAGACGGACCGTCCCGCGTTTGGATGTAGTTGGAGTGCCCAACGTGAGTCAATGGGGGCAAGTAAGATACAACGAGCTGGAGGACGCGTATGGTAGACTGTAGCCGGTGAAGAAAGAGCCACGGTCGGTGAAGGTGGTCAGGCAAGTCAATGGCTACTACCGTGCGGTGTGAGGCGTAGGGCCCGTGTAACCGGTAGCTGCTCTGCGACAGTCGGTGCTGAGTGCGTCTCCGATGCCGCCGTTGGAGTCGGACGCTCGTTGCCTGATGGAAGGCAAGGACGATCGGCAAGCGTGCTTCAAAGGCCTTCCCCCGCGTCGAGAGATCTCAATTCGTATGACAAGGGCCTAGATAGCGCTGTGCGAGCTCCGAGTGCCTTCAACCTGTCGGCAATGGTGTCGAACGCGGTCAAGATGTTGCCGATGTTCTACTCGGACACGGCCACGGTGGAAAAGGTTCGTGACTTCTGGAAATGTTTGAGACCCACACGGATGGTCTCCCTTTCCGATCACGGTTGTTAGTGTTCCGTCAGAAACTCAAGGACCGAGAAGCAGAACGGTGGTGGGACAATTCGAGCATCATGCCATTTGCTACGCTGAAGGTACGATTTCACAACCCTTTCCTGAGCTGGACGGCTGACCATCTCTGAGAGCTACAGGAGTCGACTAAGCGTGCGCGTGGTGAATCCGTGGAAGAGTGGGGTGACCGAGGCTCGGACTTGTGTGAGTCGCTGGACTACTCTAACCTTCAGAGACGTTACTAACTGTTCCGTCGGGTCTGAGGAACAAACGGATGTCGGCTACGCTGGATGTGAGTCCAGCTACGGGCATCCCGGAAACGTGCGAATGGCTCCTGTTCAAAGATATGTACCGTCCTGCGGAAAAGATGACGAGTTTTCGGACGCTGCACCGTCCAAGGGCAAGGTGACGCCGGGCTTGGCATCGGCCGATACGTTGACGCAGCAGTTCCAGACGTTTATGCAGCAACAGCAGCATTGTCAAGAGCAAACTGTGCAGACTCGTTGGCAAGGCCCACAGTCATCTCGTAACCGTGTCCCGATGGTTGCGACTGGCCGTGCCAAGTGCGATTCCTGTTAGCAATGCGCGAGTTCCTCGAAGGATGGTCGTCTTTTCCGTGGTATTTCGATGACGGATGACAGTCGAACGCAGGCAGGAGTCCCGGTTTGTGGGCGTTGTGACTTCCGAGGACACGGTCGTGCGACGTGCAAGCGTTTGTCGATGACTTGCCGGAAGTGTGGCAAACTGGGCCATATCCGTGTTGAATGCAACGCGTCTTCAGGTGGGAACGGTGGAGATGGCGGTTTTGGACGTCGGCCGCTGGAATGCTTCTTTTGGCGCGATCCGGGTCACATGATAATCGGATGTCCGGCCTTGGCGGCTTTGCGCGAGATGGTGCCGCAAACGTCGGGCTCGGCTCCTGTAGTGAACCGTCCCGCTCCTCGACAATGATGGGGGTGTGAGGGAGGAGGGGAGATAGCCACTTCTTTATCTAGTCTAGTTGTTGGCTCGAGTGATGACCGTGAGGTCCCAGAAGAAGAAGAAGACACGATCATCGCTGTTACGGAAGAGAATGAGGTTGAGGTCGAGACGGATGGTGCAGACAAGGAAGAAGACGTCGTGTCCTTCGTGCCCGAGGAAACGGTGTAGAAACGGACGGTGTAGAAGTGGAACTGGACACTGCCGTGGTAGTGGGGCGTTTGAAGGTAGTAGTCGTCGCAGAAGAGGGTGAGAAACCCGCTGTAGTAGCCGAGGAAGCTGGAGAGGAAATGGGGCGGATCAGCATGGCATCGGTTAAGGACGTTACTGGTGGAACACGAAGGAATCGATATCGGCGAGTCGATGTTCCTGATGTGGGAAGAGAGCCTGATACGACGGTTGAACCCAAGGAAGAACCGTGTGTCCGCGAAGGAGAAACTGTGTGTACGGTCGCAGAAGTAGTACAAGCCAAAGTTGATAAGACGGTTGAGGCCGCGATGAGCAAGCTTCACCGTGCCGTCGTCTCTTCACGGATGCTGAGCTGGACGCTATGAATGACTGCGTGCCAGGGCAAGAAGGAACCGTGTTGACTGGAGTAGAAGTTGCTGTCGAGGAGGAGCAGTACGATAAAGAGGTGTAGGATCGCCTTTATCCTCTCGACGAAGTGGAGCTCCTGAAGCGTCTGAAGAAGAACGCAGAAGTACAGAAGGAACCGTCCGTGGAGGACACGGATCGCTACCTGGACATCCTCGTTGAAGTATTGAAACGGACGAAGGGAGCGTAGCCGGGAGGTATGTCTTCGCCGGATTATTGACAGGATTGGTACTGTGATTTACTAGAGAGCTCTGCAGAAGCTAAGAGGGCAAACCGTGATTTTCGCAAGTCTGTCGCCAGGACGGTCGCTCGTCTAGCTGGGTCTAGGAAGCCGTCACTGAGGATTTCGACATGCGTACGGTCGAATCGGAGCCTAGTGAAGGCTCTTTCAACCGTGAAGATGATGCGAGCGACGGTGAAGGTGGCACAGTTGCCCAGAAGGACGGGTTGGCTCAGGAAGAGGCCGTCTGCACGAATGCCGTCTGCGAGAATATCTTGCTTCCGATAAAAGACGAGGAAGGAACGGCTGCTTTGGTCACGAAGGCTGCGCTGAATTCAGCGATCGTAGGACGGAGGATGATGCGGCCTGAATAGGTGAGAGCAGTGGCCCGTTTGACCGTGTACCAGATGTTGAAAGAGGCCAAGGAGAACACTGACAAACCGGACGGTCAAAGCGTCCCGCCGCCGAAATGGACGGAGCTGTGGCTATCCCTCCGTTGCGTGATAAGGTGCACGAGTTGGTTTGGATACAACTTCATCGAATTGTCGGTCAAGTTGTGGAGGAGCTCGGTTTAAGTGACGATTACTAGGTCCTGATGGTTGATTGGGCTGGACCGTTCTACGCTGAAGATACGGTACAGACGTGGAGGACGCTTTGTGACCGACCCGGACGGTTGAAGTCGCCGAGTGCAAGGCGATTGGTTTGCTTTGATTGCTCATCGCTGTACAAGGGCAGTGCTGAAGCTTTAGGAGATGTGGAGTCAGACCGGAAAATGACGAGGACGCTTCGCATTACGTGAATGTTGTCGGTCCTGAGCGTGTCCTACCCGAGCGTCGCCGGAAGGCTGGTCTAGTAGAAGTGGTCGCGGTCAATTTACTGGACGGTTTCGGAGTCTGGGATGGCGACGATGTCGACTTTGAAGTGCCTCAGATAGTGGAGAGCGGTCGTCGAGTAGCTTGCACGGTTGGAAACTTTGAGGATCTTTCTGGCGAATTTGTTTGATTGTCTACCGTCGCAAATACTGACTGATACTGGAGCCACTTTGAGTTTCGTCGATCGACGAGTGCTGAAGCGATTGGGACGGATCGATGAGCCTCTGCATCCATACGGTGGCCCTAAACGCTAAACCCTCAAGTTAAGAGTTCGTCAGGACATCGGTTGCGCATCCGTGGCTGCATCAGCCTTCCGAAACTGCTAAGGTCGATCGAGATCATGCAGCCCTTGCTGGATGCGGATCATCTACGTGGATGCTATTTTAGGAGTTAACACTCTTGGTGCTTTCGGGGCCATCATAGATGTGGCTGAGCGGAAAATGACGCTCAAAGTACTGGAGAGGAGGTGTCGCTGGGAGTCACGGTTGTGCATGAGACTTATATGGCAACATTGGACATCCTCCCAGTAGACAAGCTCTGGTGGTCACGGTGGTGAAGGGACACGTAGAAGAGAAACCAACCGTCCTAGTGGAAGGATCATTGGGACTCCCCCTTTTTCTGAATGTAGCACGGTCTCTCTGTACGGTAAAGGAAAGCAAGGTCATAGTGGAAATCTGCAATTCGTCTACGGACGAGTACTGGGTCAAGAAAGGGACGGTTGGCGCGGTCACGTCGGTCATTCCCGACTCAGCTTTTGACTTCGGGCAGTCATCGAAGGACGGAGTGTCGGAAACTGCACGCATGTCGACCAACGGAGCAGAGACCGTGTCTGAGACGGTCATGTCCGTTGCTGAGGAACGGAAAGAAGGCGCCGGCGAGACGGTCAAAGCGTCGATGCCCGACATCCCACCTGACAAAGTCGAGAGCATGGAAGTTGACGTTCGGAGTCGAATTTGTCAACGAAACAGAAGGTGTTGCTCCAGGCTGAGATGAACTGGTTCCGGGACATGTTTGTCGAGTCGTCTTAGAAGCTAGGACGAACTTCTCGCACTTTGAGATTGACACAGGTGACAATGCACCGACCGTACCGTGTATCGCAAGCCGAAGGTGAAGTGATGGGAGCTGAAGACAAGCAGTACTTGGGGTTGGAATTGATCCGTCCTTCGAACAATCAATGGGCTAATGATTCGCAAACCGGACGGTGGGATACGGTTCTGCACCGACTACATGAAGTTAAACGCTGTGACCGTGAAGGATTGCTACCCGATGCCGTTGATCGACGACATCCTGGATGTCTTAGGCGACGCTCATCTGTTCTCGACGATGGATATTGCGTCCGGGTACTGGGACGTCCCAATGCACGCGGACAGCGTGGCGAAGACGGGGCTTCACATGCAAGTACGGTTTGTTCGAGTGGCTAGTCATGTCGTTTGGACTGTGCAACGCTGTACCAGCATTCGAACGGTTGATGGAGACGGTTTTGGTTGATCTGAAGTGGCGAATTTGCCTCGTGTATCTAGATGCCCGTGTCGTCTTTAGCAAGATCTTCCCGTCCCACTTGGCGAGTGTCCGTCAGGTGTTGACACAGTTCCAACAGGCCGGATTCAAGTTGAAAAATGAGAAGTTTCATTGGGGACGGAGTCAAGTTGTTTTCCTGGAGCATATAATGACACCTACGGGGATTCTGCCAAACCCGGAGAAGGTGAAAGCAGTGATGAACGTGCTACGACCTCGAGATGTACACGGGATACGATCTTTCCTGGGTTTGACAAGCTATTACAGACGGTATATTCCAGGGTACGCTTTGATATCGGCTCCCTTGGAACGGCTGAAGATGAAGGATGCTCCGTTCATTTGGAGCGAGGACTGTGAATCAGTGGTCAGGCAGCTCAAGCGTGCGCTAGTGAAGCCACTGATTTCGGTGTATCTGGATAGCAAGTTGCACGTGGATTCGTCACGGTACGCTGTGGGAGCGTGTCTAATGCAAGAAATGAACGGTCGCGACCGTGTAGTGGCGTACGCCAGCAAGCTGATGACCGGATATCAGAAGAACTGGATCAACAAACGAGATGCTATTTCTGAGATCGAGTGTTGGGGCGTGGTCTGGCCGACAAGGAAGTTCCGTTGCGACTTGTATAAGCGTGAATTCGACCTGTACACGGACCACCAAGCATTGACCTGGGTATTCAACCCTGGCAATCGTATCAGTAACGCCGAGTTGGCGCGGTGGGTCATGGAGCTGTCTAACGTACAGTTTAAGGTACAGCATAAGCCTGGTACTTCGGTGGAGCACGTTGAGGGGTTGTCACGGTTGCCTGCGGGTCGAGTGGCTGCGCTAACCATGACGGACCTACTGAATCCGGAAGAATAGGACGAAGAAGATGTTCCGAATTCAGTAGGGGAGCAGACTGGGACAGCTGAGTACCCTGCGGATTTTGAGTACGGTTATGAAGAGCGTGATGATAGTGATCATGATGAACCGGTTGTCAACCCTGAGACGGGTGAAGACGGAGGAAGAGATGGAAAAAGATCCTCCTTCGGACTCACCGCTGTCGTCCGTGGAGATGTTCGGGCTTGATACGGAACCGTTCCTGAGAGAGCAGCAACTGGTAACATGGATTAAGGCGTTAGTAGATATCTTTCTGGACGGTGCGTTGTTCATGGATCCGTTCCTGAGGGCGCGATAGGTAAAAATGGCCCCACGGTATGTCGTGGAGAACGGTTTGCTGATGCGTCGGGTGGTCTTGTCTGCGCGCGTTGGGCTGGCACAGTCTATCATCGCTCCTGTGGTTCCGTTACCGTACGTCGACACGGTTCTTCACTTCTGTCACGCTGTTGTGCTGTCGTCACACTTGGGATTGACGAAGACGCTGGAGAAGGTGAAGTGACACGCTTACTGGCCGAAATGACGCAAGGAGGTTGCAGAGTCTCTCTGTGAGTGTTACAGGAGTGAAGGAGGGAAGGGTCCTCGACCGTGGTGTGCCGGGCTGATGTAGAGGATGCCGGTGGCAGATCTGATTGGACCGTTCTCTTTGCTAGTTTTCGACAGGATCGGACCGTTACAGATGACGACCTGAGGCAACAAGTACATTCTACTATTCGCTGATTACTTTACGCGCTGGGTGGAAACGTTTGCGGTCGAGCGTCTGGGCTCGGTGACGTTCGTCGAGGTTATGGTGAACGATGTGGTGGCACGGCACGGTGTCCCGTCACGGTTGTTGGGCGACAACGGTTCGAACTTCACATCCATTGTAGCCAAGTCTTTCTACCAGACTTTGGGGATCAAGAAATTGTACGGTGCTGCGTACCTTCCGCAGACACAAGGACTCGTGGAACGGCTCAGCGGTACTTTGATTGGAATGCTGAGGATGCATGTGAGCGACACACAGACGGACTGGGGTCTGTATCTGCCGCGGGTACTGTTTGCCTACAGGACGGCCTATCGTGAGGTTTTAGGCAACAGTCCGTACGTCTCTCTGTATGGGCGTGACCCGGTACAATCATTGGACGTAGCGTTCCTGAATCTGGAAACGAAAGGGAATACCCGAATTCCTCGGTGTTGTAGCTCAGGAACCGGAGGCGTCCCTGGATAGCGTTGGCCTTCTGCTTTCGGCGGGCTTCTACCTTGTCCGTGGGCACGTACAACGCACATGCGAGGAACACGGGGCAGAAGCGCATCCAGAAGCGCCAGTGCAGGAGATGAAGTTGTTTGTGCTAGGAGGGGTCGTACCAGATCCGCTGATCATGCCACGGATACGCGAGACGGAACGGTGGCTTACCGTGCTCGGCTGCGTCGTCGACCAGCCGCTGAATGTCTTTGTTGATCCTGGCTGGGGTGTCGTCAGGCAGCTTGAACTGGAAGTGCGTCGTCTCTTCACGGGAGGTGATGGAGTGCTTGACGTGTTGTGAGTGGAGGGATGCTTGGACGACCATGACGATGCTGGGGCGGTCGGAAACAGACCGTGCTGGGGAGCTTGGCCGGAGTGCATGATGTCCGGGGCCGGCATCAGCAGCACAGTTCGGAGAGCGCGGCCGATTTGACGGTGTCATCAGCCATGATGGCGAAAGCGAGGTCGACTACGGCTGGAAGCCCTTTCGAAGCGTCATTGACGGCGATGACGGTGCACAGCTGGGTCCAGAAAGCGACTTGAGCGTGGAGAGCCGTCTCCGAGTCGGCGTCTTCATCATCGAGTCGAGCTCGGAGACGGTCTTCGACGGTTTCCGGGGAAGCTGGCTTGGAGGACTTGGACTTGGTCATGGTGGCGGGGGACTGCGGTGGGAGGCTGAAGGCAAGAGGTGGACTGGCGAACAAGGCCTAGTTGAGGCTCTGAGTGATGAGTAGTGACCAGATAATTCGGTGATCACGTCCCTTTAAGTTCGAAGCCGGGAAAGGGGTTCACTATTGAAGTCCGTGGATGATGCGAGCGTGCGACAGGGGCCGCGCAGATCTGGAATATAGGGTGCGCCGGCGATATAGTCATCACGGTTGACCGATGGAGATTGATTCGGACGGTTGACACCGTACCCGGTCACCAAAGTCCCTGTCGGGATTGGTGTGAAAAGCCCTGACGAGGCCTTCCACGCTGGCGGACCTGTCAGTTGTCAAAAAGAAGTCTTCTGGAAGTGCACATGGAATTCACAAGTGGAGTGGCGATGTGGTGTCTATCGGTGGCTGGCTCCGTGCTGGAGGCTAGCCCTAGTACGACTGTACGGTACTGGACGACACTGTTATGGCTGTCGAGCGGTGCTCTGGTTTGGACGGTCACTCAACCAGTCCGTACCGCGGCGGTTAGACTGTTCTCTGCGCTAAGCCACAGCGTGTAAAACAAATGGGCCGGACTTGCGAAAGTATGTATTCGTCGATACCGACGGTATGTTTGCGGACCTGCTCTTCAGGGTCTACGCCGGAGTGAAAGGTGGTGGAAGAGCTATGACGCACTGTAGGCTACGCCCATGGTGGTACTGGAGGCAAGACGTGATCACTTAGAGGGCTTGGGGCGTCTGATCTACAAGTGGGTTGATGCATTTCACGCTTTTTGGTGCATATTTCTCCCAAATTCGTTGGCGTACGGTTGGCGTTCAACCGTAACGTACTGGAAAGAACTGAAGTTGGAATATTGGAGGACGGTCGACCGCGCGTGTTTTGCTGGTCGTGCGACCTGAACGGTTGTGTCTCTCCTGGTCTATGCAGGTTTCTTCGGAATGTTGTTCCTGTACGAGATAGTGGAGTGGGCGTGTCAAGGAGGGCCAGTTGTGCTCGTCCTGTTGAGCGCTGTGAACTACCATTTCATATGCGAAGACGGATTGAAGGTCGTTGACGGAGTCGTGTTCGACAATGAAGTTGCCGTGGCGCTGGCTGGAAGCAACATCAGGCGGACGGTCCCCGTTGAAGATGGCTGAGGACGGTTACGGCGCGTGGCTGCAAACCATGGAGAGCAAGAGCAGGCCGAACGGCAGAGCGAAGCGTTCTGGCGAGCAGAAGGAGGTGGAGACGCGTGAACCGGGGCGCACCCTGCGTGGTTTGGAAGCGGAAAGGAGGGCTCTGCAGACCAAGATGCGTGCCTGGGTGTACGCCGAGATACAGTCGTGGAGAATGTCCCGGGTGAGAACGGTGGCTACCGTTTTCTCACGGGAGTTGAAGATCAGATCTGGGAGGATAAGCAGAACGCCCGGTCGCGGGCGAGACAGGCGAGGCGCCCCGGCCCAAATGAGGTTGCTGGTTAGGAAAGGAATCCGTGGGTGGGACCGACCCGGGTTAGCAGTCAGTGGCTTTTGCTGCGCCTGACCAGTCACGATTTAGCAACGCCAAGACCAAGCGGTAAAGCGGGACGGATGACACGGCCAGACGGTCTGGTGGCAAGTGCGGTTGTAAGAGAAGGGAGTGTACCGTAATGACCAAGGTACTGGTATGCGGGTACCTGCGGGGATGAGTGGTTCTATCAAGGAAGGAGCGACAGAGAAGCAAGAAGCAGTCGTAAGGTTTGGTAGTTTAGGAGCGGTTAGTCGTGTATTTTCCTGGAAGACAGCAAGTTGAATATCTCTTTTATTTGACTCTGTTGTTTAAGTTGTCTCAATCTCTAGCTCCTACTTCTATACGGTGGTGACTGCCCCCCCCCTTCCGGGACGATTCGCGACATGTGGTGGAGAAGCAGGGTACAGTCTGCGCCGTGAGGTAGTTTGAGTTAGGTTGAGTGTCTGCATCCTGTTGGGTGGCAGCTCCGTTCAAGCGCATAGACAGCCGCGCAGTGTTAGCGCTGAAGTTTGAAGTCGCAGCGTATTGACGAAGTTAGTTCAGTCGGTAGGACCAGTAGGAACGGTGCGGTCAGGGTGACCAAGACGCTGGAGTATAGCGTGTAGTATTCGGGGACGAACCGTTGAGAGAACGGTCTGGCGAAGGTG
>LGSN01000956.1:0-28746 GCA_001314375.1 Phytophthora podocarpi | reverse complement strand
CGTCTGGAACACGACGCATCTCGCCCAGCCGTCAACAGCTTGTTCCTCGTGCTTATTTCCCTTCTTAGATTTGTGATCGCGCTAAGGAATAGTAGGCAGGTGAACCGCACCAGCCAAAACCACATGAAAGATCAACCACAAGGAATCTCTCGATTCTGAAGGCGAACATTTGCACATGTAGTGCACTCACCGGAATATGACGAAAGGCGCCAGACACATCATCAACCAGGAAATCTAGTTCGTAGCTCAAAGATTCGACGAGAAATATCGGTCGGTGGGTTGTACGAAATCTCTAGAAAGTCAGCTCGGTCACTAAAGTCGTTCACGGAGGTGCCGTCCGGGAAGGAATAGTCGTTAATGACGCGAATTGCGGTTGAGGAGCTGGATTTGGCCACTGCTCCGACCGGACTGATGAAGATATTGGTCCATTGGACCAGCAAGTCTGTCTCAACAAGATAGCGTCCGTCTTGCTGGTCCTTGACAATGTGTTCTCGTACTTGCTGGGCATGGATTCCAACGGATTTGCGATTTGGAAGCCGGTCAATCTGTATCTGGGGTTTGTCAGTGCTCCAGACGGGTTCCACCCCTTTACAAACGATTGCATTCCATCGCGCTGTCAACTGGCAGAGGCCGGCCTCGGCCGGCAGTGGAAGCTCGAACAAAGCCTTATTGGGCCTCGGGTCGCTCGGTGTCTGGTCACGGTAAATTCGCACAAACTCTTCTAAAGATAAAGGCAGCGTCGAGCAAGTTGAGAATCTGCTCGGATACGGTGTATGTCTAGGTGGTCTTTTCGTGATACCGAATTTTGTGTGACATCCACGTCAAACCTGTCCGCGTACTGTCGATACCGCCGAGCGCGATCTACCACCAAACTACGATGTACGGCAAGCTGAGAGCGGTCGAACGTTTGATATTCAGCGAGGCGTTGTTGGCTGAAACATGACATGTATTCTGAGGGTGGGGCCGTGTCTCGCGATTGATTATCGAGGGCATGTACTACCGATGATGACGAACCACGAGTCTGTTTTCCAGCTGAAGTTGGACCAAGAACCTGCATTCTTGAGCGAGACTGGTCAGTGTCGAGAGCTTGTACGCTCGGTACCGATGCTGGCGATTGGGTACTGAATCCCGGAGCTCTGGTCGCCAACGTCTGGATACCGAGCGGGGATGAACGTTGTATCGAATGTGGTGACTGCGACTGGCATCACAACTCCTAGACACTGGTGCCAAACCGAGAATTCTTTGTCGATGAAAGACTTGGCATCCATTGGGAGTGCGTGAGGACTGAAATGAGCTCTGTTTGGTTCGAAACATTGACCCGGCGATGGACTGGTACAACCTTTCTTGGACAGGTAACGCATGTACAGCGTCTTGTTGCCTTGTTTAGGTAACAAGGCGAGCAAGTCCCGAGGGACCGTTGTCGGCTTCGGCGTACGGTGGTCGCGAGGATGGTTCGGACGCGTACCGGTGGTCACGCGAGCGGTCTTAGCAGTCACTAATGCTGTGAGCTGGCGCTCTTTTTGGGTCTTATAGAGCTCCACCAGATGATCGTCGTTCCTTGAAAATTCTTTACCAATGAGCGCGGCAGTCTAAATGGTCGTCGCAATAATCACACTGCGCAACTTGCCAAGCTTGGAGTTGACCCAAAAGACCAACATATTACAGGTGATAATGTCCGGTCGGGACAGGACTGCGAATTGTTCCATGAAGGTTGCGCCGGTCTTAATAAAGTTGTCCACCGTGCTGTTGTAGAAAGCTTCCGCAAACAGCAACAGGGTATTGAAGGCTTCAACAACCTCGGTGATACTTCTCGGGGGTGCAACCGGTTGAAGAGCTTTGGACCGCCCAAGTTGGTCATGTTAATAGAGCTTGTTGTAGATTGTTGCTCGAGCTTTTGGATGAAGCGACGGAAGTGCATCAGAGAGAGACCACGAATTCCGAAATTAAGGTCGTAGGCGAGCCGAAGTACCGGGGGCGTTGCCAAAAACTTGGTCCGTGAGCCTTGTTGCGTAGATTCTAGAACAGCTTGTCCATTCTTACCGAGTAATGACGGGTGGGCTACATCATTGTGCACGTACTTCTCCATTTTGTGATGGTCTGAATGACGATGCCTGAGCGTCGTCGATTGATAGGAAGGCCGGTACGTCAAAGTCATCTGGCAGGACGAGATCTTGAGCAGCGATGTCCGCATCGCGGGTACGCTTGCGAAGTGACCGGTTTTGAAGGTGGACGAGGTTGATGTCGGCTTGATCGGTCGAAGGCCTGCCTGCTTTTCCTTCATCATCTGAACCACTGAACATCAAATTCATGTTAGACGTCGGAATGTCAGGGGCAGAAGTAAGATGCAAAACAGATGACGTAGTTTGGGCAGGCTGAGGGTCTTTGAAGACGTCCGCCGGGATATTGCTTCGTCCATCCAGTTCGCAATCCACGATATGTTGACGGCGTACAAAAACAATCTCGAGTGTGTCGGGACGAATGAGAGAGACCCGCTCGTCTGGCACAAAAGACACGCTAAGCATTGTCGACACCACACTTGCAGGGAGGCCGGACCTGCTCTTGCCGCAGGTCATAATTATCTCGTTTTGTCGGTCCAGCAGTTCGAGCGCGTTTAACACCATGGCGTTGACAGAGACACCTGTACGAAGGACATAGTTAAGCCGATCCACAGCAATCATACTCTGAGGGTTTGCAAGAGTAACCCGAATGGCATGTGTACGTGGAGCACGGCCGAGCCGTCATGCATACTGTATCCGGTGACCAGGCCATACGCCCACTGGTCGTAGTCTTCGCCGGAGAACTGCATGAAGGCAATCGGGTGACCAACGCACGAACCGGGCCATAGCTCCGCCTCCTCCATCCCCACGATACGGTGGCGGAGGATAGCGCTTTTGACATCGAACTCAGGGCTATCCTCGTTGTCATCGGGGCCAGCCTTCCGGACGATTGTGGAATTACTTGATCCTTGATGATCTTTACGTACGTGAACCCTTCAAGTGTCGGAACGTGCGGGGGTCCCACAAAGGCGATCGCGCCGACGGTGACGGACGGGGTCGGTATGGCTTGTGCAACTTGGTGTGCAGGGCTGAGATGCTTGTGGCTTTGTCGGAACGAGGTAAACTTGAGAATGAGCTCTACGACTGGGCTAGTCAGCTAAAGGTCGCGTCCTCAAGATCTCATATACTGTCCTAAGACTACTGGAGGTTTTGAAACTCCTCTCGTCCTATCCGGAAAACCGAACATCCTCCGAATGTTCGTCATTTCATGTTCACCGGATAATTGACAGGTTTATGGATCCGTCACCCCCGCGCGCCTTTGTGTTCGAACAACACGCCGCGCAAAACACAATAGGTACGGTAAGTTTGGAACACGTCGAGAACTCTCTGCTTTCGAGCGTGAGACAGAAACTGCCCCTAAAGTACCCCTGCTTACCAGAAGCGCGCCAATAGCAACACCGTCATCGGAAGGTTCACTTCGACACTATCGCAGCGATGGGTTTGACAGCTCCAGTTCGGAGGTCAGCAACTGAGGTTTTAGAGAAGATCATATTAATTTTCTGTCCATATATATATATATATGTAACGTCGTATTGAAGACTGTAGTTGAAATATCTTTAGCAATTAACGAGTCCTTCATCTCGCATCGACTTCCTCAGACATTGTAATGCGGGACGTCAGCTATATTCTGCAGTTACCAACTGTTGTACCATAATGTTGGTACTGTATGGTGGCTGTATTAGTTTTGTCTAGTGGTTTTAGGAATTCCCGAGAAGCATGGTGTGTAGAAATCTGACACGGAGGATTGAGATCCTGAAATTCGAAGACGTGGTCGCTCAGAGAGCGAACGAAACGTCGTGGTTCCCAGCAGTGCACCGCCAGCTTGTTAATGCGACCAGTCACTTTGGCCACCAAAACGAAGTTGCTGATCTTGTAATTCGCCATCTTGACGCCGGCTTTCGCTCCACGTCGATCTCGCGCCTGCTGGCGTCTTGTCTCTGCTTCGTCGCTGAGTTGTGGTGCATGTTCTGCAGCAAGGTCTGTACGGCGGTGAGATCTCTCACTGCTTTATGTACACAACTTCCACGTTGAAAATCTCGGTCGACTGCGGGTGGAGCTTAGTATGAAGATATACAGCTAGCTTATCATATCCGATACTTAAATTCTTAGCTCTAGGGATCCGCGCCGGAATGGTTAACTAGGGGGTCGGTGTGCGCACGCTCTTGAAGAACATGCCATGAAACCGATTGAGATGCTTGCGCAACGAATGCTCGCCGGTGCCCTTATACGGGCAATTCCACATGAAACGAAATAGATCGTCAACCCAGCGAGTGCCGTCCATCAACGCGACCGTTACAGGCGGCTGGTACACTGGACGATCGTAGAGAGGAGTGTCGAGATACGCGTGGTTAGCCCGGTACCCAATCCTCCCAAACATATAGTCACCACGGAAAATGATTAGGTCGCCCTTGTTGAGCTTAATTAGTTTTCGGTTGGACTGCATGGCGACTTGATTGTTCCATCGGTAGCCGTAGAAGCACATGTTGTCTTGTATTGCCATGAACAGCGATCCGGGAACCGAGCACACGTCCAGATAATCTTGCCTCGAAGTGGCTGGCGGCAATTTACGCTGCACGAGCTGGTCCTTGACATCCTAAAACAAATGCCACTCTCTCGCAGTAGAATCCGGGAAGAACGTTAGGTAGAACCGTTGTAGATCCTCGGACTACCCTCGATTCGCTGAGTCACGCACAACCGCGCGAAGTCGACCTTCGTCGTGCAGCACGCCATCCCAAGTCTCGTGGACCAACTTACGCACCAAGTTCCAATAGGAAGCGCACAAGTTTTGTTACTTCGTCAGAACGCTAACTCGCCAACAGTACGATACGATACGATACGGGTTCAAGGCTGTTTCGAAAATAAGTTGCACATTAAGATCCTTATGTTGTGGTAGCCACCATATCGTTCGATGCTCACATCACCGAATGTCATCGTTCCTATAACCGAGCGTGCGCCTAGGAGCTTATTGATTTTCTCCGTCATGCCGGTGATGACCAACACAGTAAGTTGTCACCACAAGTAATATAGTTTACACGCATTTCAGCTATGTAATAATGCAGGACAGTTATACATTTATTTATTTATTAGAGTATTATCATACTGTAGTGCTGTAGTGGTTTAAAATGGATCGATTCCATCCGCATGGTTTGCATGGCCTTATCAACACTCGGTCGGATCTCCACCTGGTACGTTAATAAAAGGGAAGACACTGGGGACACTGGGGATATTTCGAAACTCGTGCGAACGCCGGCCCATGACTGTCTTGGCAGTGAGAGCTCCTGCACACCGACGATTGACGCATGTTGAGTGAGCACCTTTGGTGATTGCGGTAGATCAAGCAAGGCGGCCACATAATTAGAGTGTGTCGTTGCAGAAGTTTGCACTGTGCGTATTTGTGTGTTTTACTACGAAGCTTCTGGTCTTCAATACAGTTGTGTGGCTGTCTAGTAGCTTCATGGCTTCAATAGGAGACCAAACTAACGCCTTAGAGTGACACATAATATATTCACGATAGACAAGTGTTGAAATAGAACAGTTTGTGTTATCGTCAGAATAAATCAGTTTCAAAATATAATATTATGTAATATCACGATGTACAAGTTATTTAGTGTCGATCATGCGCCACCTTTGTACCCGCCATCACATAAATATAATAGGCATGGCGCAGCTGATATTCGCCATGGTTTCGTGAACCATCCTCATCGCTGTGCGAGGTACAATCCATAAAGATCAAAGTGTTGCGTGCTCTGTTTGTAGGACTGCCGTTGAGTGTTGAAGTGAAGTTATTGACTAGGGCCGAGCGGAGAACTACTTATTGCGCCAGCAAAAGGAACCTCTTGCGCATCGATGTCACTAATAGAAGTGATTTTCGGAACAGGCTCGTGTGACCGCGTGCGTACCACCGCCATAATCAATGCGGGCATGACATACGGCTTGCGCTCGACAGCCCCCAGACGCATACCATTACAGTGTCTTAGATCTGGATTTAAATTCCGCATCATCATGACAGAAGTGCCATTCTCAAGTATTAATGTGCAGTGGAATCTCGTTGATTTTCTCTAATTAAAGCACCTTTCACTCGAAGAAATCTGTCCTTGCCGCCCTCTACAGTGTCTGATGCCATATATTCGTGGACCGTAGCAGTTAGCCGATCCGTGACAGTTTCATTGGTGTGGTGTGGTGTGGTGTGCCATCGCGTTGGTCGTAGTTAAAAATGTACGACTGGCGAAGTACTCATCCGTCGCAACATCAGGTTAGTCAAGTCGACGTACATCAATCTTGCAATGCCTATTGGGCGACTTCCTTAAATCTGTCATGAGGATTATCAATCGACATATCGCTTGGATTGTCATGTACTTACAGCCAAGGGCTGGGTTGATGTAATGGGGCCACCGTGTGGCCTCGCTATTCCCAGGAAATGGCGGATGAAAGAATAAGACTTCCCGGTGTAGGGCACACAGTGATGGTGTGTCCCACACGGCTCTCGTCTTGGTCCCCTTNTAAGACAACGGAGACGCCGGGCGTCTGTTGTGGTTCGTAAGCTAACGCTTCCTCTTACGCTAAGGTGCGTGTGACCTCCGTCACAACGGATGTCATGAGCCTTCAAATCACAAAATTGGAGACGTCGGCATAATTGTTACCCAGCCTAAACCCAGCAACGCTTACTGGAAGGGCTAAACCCTACAGGATCGAGTAGAAGGTGAGCATGCTTGGTCCTGGGTTTAAGTCCGCGTGCTCCGCACACGGACCTTAAACTACATGCATTGTGTCGGCTTTCACCTCCCCGAGTATGTTGAAGAAAAAGGCCAAAATGGGCTGGTATACAAATAGCAAGTAAGTTCAGTTTGTAATATAGGCACTTTCAAACGAAATTCTTCTTGGAGACCAGCTGGTGGCGGTCGAGACCAGCTTCTGTAAACGGCGTTAGCGTATCAAATGCGTCACGAGATACTACCAGAGGAACGAGAGCGTATGCCTGCTGGGGTTTGTTTAAAATTCCAATATGAGACTCGAGTTCGAGATTGCTATTGTGTGTTCATCTCTAAATTTCCAACCAGGGCTAAATGAACCGCCGAGGCTAATCGCCGGCCAAGACACTTAGTATCAAGGGTGATTGGCCGGTGATTAAGCCAAGTCATGGCTTGACTATGGTATTAAATATATTCTAAGTACGAATCGTACTAACCAAGTGCCCTCATGGCCATATGTTTCGCCATAGGTGATATATCAAATGACTTGAAATTGTAAATGCAGTCAATCCTCTCCGTAGTGATAGCCCCGGTAAAAACACTTTTTATTACTATCTAGAGGAATCAATTGCCGGATTATGACAATACAATCTGACTTCATGGCTACACTGCATTGGTGGTTACCGGTACAGTATGGTTGAGGTGAGCTCCTGTTACACTGGTGGTTGCTAGCGCGGTTCAGTATACTGACCTCCTGGACTACCCCAGCTGCGAATACGAAGGCCCCGGAGAGGAGGACGACTTCGTCGACGAGCTCGCAGCCATGATGTCACGAAAGACTCGATGTCTGTCGATGAATTGCTGAACCCGCCGGAAGAGAAGGTGATCGTGGACGAACCCACTGGAAAAGACTTGTGTAAAGTCGAGCCTGAGCAGGACAAGCAGGGTGAGTCTGAACGACGGAGTTTTTATGATGCACTAACTGCCACAGAGTTGAGCCCTAAAGAACTGCAAAAGCGACTACAGTGGATGGCCAAGCTCTTACTTCACGCTGACGCTGTTGATGTACCATCCCGAGCAGTGAGCGGGCTTCGAACAATGCAGAGCGCGTTCGAGAAAAGTTGGTCGCAAGCGAGGCCGCAAGCAGCAAATGTCGTTGCTTAGACGTAGCTGGACGTTTTCGGGTTTGGTTCACCAAACAGACAAATCTCATAGTTAACGACCTTTAATTAGTATTAATCCACCATTTCGTATCATTAAGGAGTATCTGGAGGTTAGAGATAATTTTGACTTGGGTTTGTATGCCATGAGTCATCAAGAGAGTCTTCAGCTAGCGTTAAATAGATGGTATTACAGTTTGGGATATCACAGCGGACAGGATTGTCTGTACTACGTACTTAGTACTTAACCCTTTTGCTGCTAAATCATTAAAATATGCTGATTTTATAGGTTTACGTCAATCATATTCGTCCCTCAGACCTATAATAATTAATAACCAATAGATGATCATGCGAAAAATGTCTAAAACCAACATATTTTGTAGGTTTCCGAAAAATAGAAAAATGAGAATTTTACAAAACGTCAAAAGGTGTAGTTGTGGTTGCGGAAGTCGTAGCAAAACTAACACTTTATGTAGGTTTTGCACTTTATTATAGAAATTTAACCATACAAATTTCAAGTATAAGATGTGGGAGCAGAAGGGTTAAAGTATTGGAGTTGCTACTCTAATTTAGCTTTTCTTTGAGTCTGATTTATTAAAACCAAAAATATCCACTTTACACCTGTTATTTTGGAGCACCGTGCCACACTCGTGATTACATGTTGTAGCATTAGCAGGACACGCTGTTCACGGGTGACACGCTGTTCATCGACGAATTACAATCGCTACGCACGTGGAACCGGAATGGAGTGGTACTGAAGAAGTTGGTGCGGGTCACGCAGAAGACGAAGACAAACGACCCTACCTCGTTTTCGACACCCGTTTAATAGATACTCTCGAGTACTATCTCCAGTCCGAAAAACAATATGCACTCTTCATATTACACGATAAAAGACAATCCAATCAGAGTGAAGGTAACATTGGGTTTAATTTTACCACTACCAAACTGATCTTTTATGCTTGAGACTCAGCAGCCGCAATAGCCTCAACAGAGCACGGAAGACAGAGTGGCAGCTTGCTGGCTCTCGCGAGTGTATCTTTCCTCAAATGTGGAATGTTGTAACTGTTGCCACCACCAACAAGCATCGACGCCTCTATTCACTTTGCAATGTAAGAAAGCACTTGTTCGTGGTGGCACTTACAATTTCCTCGAATGCAGCATTCACGACTTCAATGGGCCCATCAATGTCTCGCGTCTTCTTGTTGTACTGGAGCGATTGCAGCGAACCAACTCAAATCAAGAACATTATAGTCCGGGCTTCGTGGTGGCTGGTTGACGAACTTGATTGACCATCCACCCGCTGCTGCAGCCGCTTTCACTGCAGTACGGTCCGAAGCATGATGCGGCAAGGCATTGTCCTGGTGTATCATCACTTGCTTCTTGCCTGTACACAAAAATAGTCAAAGCAAAAAATGATATTATCAACTGAACTTACCAGACCAAACACGTTTGATGGCGGGGATGACATGCTGCGTTAGCATGTAGACATCTATCGTCATCTCGACTGGGGTTGTGATTGGTGTGCCCTTCGGTCTGTTCTTGCTGCTGCGGAGTGCCAGCCTTGTCTCAACCAGGCCAAAATCCCACCTTGCCGTCATATGTCATGCGCCAGTGTGCGTCGTACAGTGGACGTGCCACTACCAACAAAAATATAACCTTCATGCGGTGGATTTTGTTCTGGTGACGGCGCGTGGCGCAGTCTCGTCCCTGGTAAGATAATATGTGTTGCGATTTCGGTGCACATAAAACCATTTTTCGTCAACATGCACACCGTCGTGCATGTGAACGAATTGATATCCGCTCTCATCTAATGTACAGCACGCATGCATATAACGTCAGACCAATATCTCACTGCGTAAGACAAATAGACAGCTAAAACCCGTACCAGGAAGCTTTTGACGAATGACCGCGCAAAATGGCAGCGCATCCCCATGTGCTTGGGGGTGAGCAACGGCATCGGCACGACTGTGACGCTCTTGACCATGCTCTTCGCCTTCAGGCGCCGAAGAAGAGCTGGGTGCGCGGAATTCCCGTCGAAGCTGCGAGGCCACGCAGCGTAGTTCGGCCTCCCCTTCAAATTTGGCCTTGATCTCACCATCGTTGAAAGTGGGCGGGCAACCACGGTTGCTCGGCCGCTGGATCGCAATAGTGGTACGACCCCACCATAGCTTGTAAACGGTGTTGCAGTGGCAGCCAAAATGTTTTGCTGTTTCAGATATAGCCCCCCCCCCGTAGAAGCTTTCCACCGGTTGCCATATCCGATAGAAACAGCACCACTTCCGGCTTCCTGGACAGCGGAAGATCTTTGGCGTTGGGCGAGCGAGGCATCTTGGAGAGAAGGGGGGGGCTGGTCAATACGAGAGTAAATTCAATTGTGATGCGGCGCATTGATATTTTGGCGCCATCAATTAGAGGACATTGAAAGTTCCACTATGGTCCAAACTTTTCAGCAACGGTCCCGAAAACATCACCTCCGGAAGATGTAGTACGAATGTGTTTCCGTGGCCGTGTGGTTGTGTAGGTAGCTCGAATGTATCTCCATGCTGTGTGACCGTATTTTCAGCCCCTTGTTCAGCTGCTTCTCTTGGTGCCGGAGTCCTTGAAGGCTTCTGTGCAGCACTTAAGAATTGGAGTTGTGGTAAGCGAGAGGTTATGGTGCACGATGACAAACACCCGGCTTTGATCAATTTAGAAGATACAGAAATTATGTTGCCGGATGACAAACGCTTTTGGTAGGTCGCCTAACACAGTTTGAAGAACTGTCGATTGCCGAGTGTTTTTGGATGTCATGGCGGCACATTCGCGTTACCTACACAACTGCACAGCCATGGAAACATATTCGTACTACCTCTTCCGCAGATGATGTATTCGGGATCGATGCTGATAAGTTTGGACCATAGTGGAACTTTCAATTTCCTCTAATTGATGAGGTCCCCACCCGCTAAGTCGGTTCCTAAATACATGTAAATGAATCGAGCTTATATGATAACTGTCATATCTGAAAGCTGTTCATCGTTTTATACTATATGACGTCCTTGGTCATTGCAAATTGCCAGATGATACATAAATAATATTAATGTGTCAGCGGCAAACAAAATATTACTTATAAACATAAGTACGAATCGCGATTTAGGCACACCATACCAAATAACAGTGTCTCCCGCTTATTTTGAACCATTAACATACGTGAGATATTTAATATTCATAGAGGAGAAACAACCGGCTATAAAATTATCTCTATTTCCAAATCCTTAAAAGCGGTTCATTTTGGAGGCGTATGGTCGTAATACATTTCCTATATTACGAATTGTATATTATCGGAAACGACCCTGTAAAACGCAATCGAATCAGAGTGGTTTTACACTTCTTTAAGAGACAACAACTATATTTTTTGTAATGTTCGATTATGAATTATGATTGGTCAACTTTAAGGCCGATTGTGTCGATACTGGTAACTCTAAATGACTGATTAGTAACATCGATTATATTTTTAGAATTCCTGTTGGCCAACTAAACTAAACTAAGCAGTATTATGTTTTGCATCCAGAGTTGTGTCCCGCTATTTAGTGCACTGAGTAATGTTCGTATTTAGTGGCAAATCATAGAGGCTTTGAATCGGCACTCCTCGAACCGTGTTTCATGCACAGTTTTGAGTGTATAGCTTTTAAATGGCACTTTCTAGAAGTGCCAAACAGATGCTTAATCGTATTCGATGTCCCAAACCATGTTTAAATTACTTATGCACACTATTAGCGAATATAAAGTGTTCACGATTCACACTAATTCGTACTCGAGTACGATTTATGTTTCTATTAGGGGAGTTAAATCGTACGAAATACAACCGTTAGGCCCAAAACTTTGCAAAGCACAATATATATATTTCAAGAGTATCTATTAAACGGGTGTGTCAGAACCGAGGCGCACAACGGTAGGGTCGTTTGCCTTCGTCTTCTCCGTGACCTGTACCAGTTTCTTCTGTACCACCCCATTATCCGGTTCCACGTGCGTAGAGAAGAGCAGATTACTCACCGTCTGCTTCGGTGATCTACTGAGCGGAGCCTCACCACTGGATTTCCTCTGTGTCAGGGTGCGACGTTCGTAATTCGTCGATGAACAGCGTGTCACCCGTGAACAGCGCGTCCTGGTAATGCTACAACACGTGATCACGAGTGTCACGAGGTCCAAAATCGATACCTACACCTGGTAAAAAGTGGTCATTTGTTTTTAGTAAATCAGACTCAACGATAAGCTAAATCAGAGTACCATATTCGATAGCAATATCGAACTCCTTTTTTTCCAGGTATAATTGTTGTGGAATGGAAGTCTCCTACTGGAACTGTAAACAACCCCCAGCAGGCATACCTTCCTATTTCTTGGGTTATATCTCGTGACGCATTTGCTACGCTAACGCTATTTTTCAGAAGCTTTAGCCCACTGGTCTCGACGTCCACCAGCTTTTCTTCAAGAAGAATTTCGTTTACAGGAGCTATCCCGGCATACGCTGCAATGACTGCAACAGGAATTTTCGCAGTAATCAATAGACGAACGTGTTGAATAGGGCTATTACGCGCAGTGTATGAAAGATTTTTGTATGCCTGAAAGTCGTTAAGGGAAGATCAATCAAAACCAAAATAATTTACTTAACGGATATCACTAGTAAATTTTGCGCCACCAGAGCACCGGGCACCGAATACGTGGGCACGCTTTCTGGTTTAGATCGCGTTCGTCGAAAAATATTACGTGGTACAACGGTTTGTCTTCCAAAATTACACGGCATGGCCAAGCACCGATTTTTCGTGCACGAGATTTTGCGAGCGAAACGCTGTGCACTAAACAGCTCTAGTGTTAAATAGTTTTAGCTTCCAACTGCGACCCCCCCGGTCCCCAATTAACCCTTTCGCGGTAAAAGGCTATATTTATCGCGGGTGTCAAAACAAGGTGCGCGATCACCCTCTAAAAGGGCGCTTCAGGTGCCCTTTCAGCTGTGAAGCCGGTCTTCGCTATCGTGTGTTGTTACTTCCAATCAAAACGCTGTAGCAATGAGGGGTAGGTTTGTGTATCGTATGCAGCAATATAACAAACCACGTTAGCCGGAATATTTCGTGGCACGTGGCCTGCATCACTCGTATTTGTGGCCATAATCCGGGAGTTCCCATATCACGTTATCTGAACCAAACAGTACTTGCCACTGCCTCTTTAATTAGGAATATTCACTTCGAATATTTGGTTTGTCGAATCGTGACGATGCAAACATTTAGGAATCTGTACATTTTTATTTTTATTTGATAAGATGCAGTTATGTCGACCTATCCTCGTTGTTCATACATGTTGTACAGTTTGAGTGATCCACTCTCCTACAGTAACTGAAGATGCACGAAGGAACTGCTTGGTCTATTGCACAGAAGTTCATCTTGAGTCTGCGGTTTAAAAATCAAAATGACGTTACGAAACGTTTTTGTGTTCTGGTAGAAAAGATGGTCCAGTGGTGTGCAAATTTTGGTACGAGATTTATAATAGATATTTGGTATAATAACTAGAGGATTGGCTGGAAGTGCCGAGCGACAAGCTTTTATATTTTTGAAATCAAAGGTAAACCTTTAGTTACTGGACCACGAACGGGTCCATAGAATCCCAAGATAGTACAACGTTTTGCTGATAATGCTCCTCTGGTGTTAATACGTAACAAGCAAGTGCTGGATTGACGGCTTGAAACAGACACAAACTTTGACGAAATGCAAAGCGAAGCCGATGTAACTCGAGCAGAACACCTTGTCGGACCAAATGGTCCAGTACTATCAATCGCACAGGAGTATCGCGCGGAATTGGATCATGGTTGACTACCTCCCGCATATGGTGCCTCGGGTACTTTCCGTGTGTTCTCTTTGCTAGATCGTTTCTCTGGGGCACACTAATTCAAAGACATGCATGAACTCAAAACGGTGTTAGTTTTGCTTTTTCAGCAGTGGCAGCAGCACTCCACCCTACATTGGGATAATACTCGCCGCCGTCATTCCGACTCAGCTTAACTACCGTATCGTCTTAGTCCTAGGCGACATTTAGTCCTTGGAGACAAGACATTTTGGCAAATGGCATGCTCTAAAAACAATCACATGCTAAGGAAGAAGGATGTGCTTATTTTAGGCTTAGTTGCGACCAAATCGATACGCGCTGTCATCTCAGAATTAGACCTCCCATCAAGAACACGAAGAAGTAACGGAAGCGGCGTAGGTGGCTCCTACGTGTCCAGGTAGTTGGCCGCGTTGAGCTCGGGCGAGCACCTGGCACCATCAAGGACACGAAGAAGAAGCGGAAGCCATAAAGCGCGTAGGCGTGGGTGGATCCAAAAGGTGGTCGGCCAACACCTGACGCCAAGCCTCGCGAACAGCATCTGCGCCACGTCTAGGGCGGTCTTGTTCTCCTTCGAGTTGCCCGTTCGCAGCTGTTACTCAGCGCGTTTGGATATCTTACCGCTGCACTTGCGCGTTGCCTTGACGTGATCGTGGAGAAGTGCTCGTCAGGCTGCGTCATGGTCGCCATGACCTGGGCACGAAGCCGTAGAAGGTTGTCTTCTTGGCTACTTCGGAAGTACATGTACATGCAATGGTTGGTGGAGCAGTTTGTGTTGTGATTGGCTGCTTTCCCGCCCAATACGTTTGATTGAAGCATATTTATCAGCCAAGAGCCAAAACTACCAAAAATATGTAAGTGGTAAACTTTGGTAAGTTTCGCATCTGAATCAAAGGGTGGTGTCTATTTTACTGTTTTCGAGCTTTCAGGCGCGATACAATACCGAAATGCACGTTTGTGTGGTCCGTATTGTTATTATTATTTTATTATTATAGTTGGCAATCCTATTTTTATTATCAAGAAGGTTCAGTTTAGCAACATTTGGCTTGGACATTGGCATCATTTTGTTTAACTAGCGCCGACTGACGTGATCATATTCAGTCTTCTGACCGCGCACATTGCCAGGCACGTTATCTCCGACCGCCATTGCTAGCACCCCACGATATCAGCGACGGCTGGAACGGGGTTACACGTACAAGTGGCTACATCAGTTGTAATCTAACAGAAGAGGCTTCTGTTAGAAGTTAGGAACTTCCTTCCTTGGTATGAGGCACACCAATGGCTACATGTAGTCAGACGACTGGTCCGCATGCATTTAGTGATCTCATTGGTAGAAAGCAGCATATTTCTACCGATTAGGATCATAGGATTCTGCCGACCACCCGTCGGCAAATCCCTATTACATAGTATGACATTTAGGAGGTAAACTTGACGAATACTTGTCCAGTCCGGTAAAGAATTAACCGTTCACTGAATCACCGATAATTGCTGTTCTATTGCCTGTTTGGAGGTGTAACGCTATCCATAAGATCGTCGTAAGCAGCTTCACGCAGCGTTTTTTTCATTTGCGTTTTTGCGCCATTAGTTTGAATAAACAGCCATTTAAATATTACTATCTGGAGGTGAAAGTTTGTTTTCCTGTGTCATCAGGAAAATCCATTTTGATAATGGAAATAAGAGGAGAAAGAGCTGCTTCTAGCTATGTCACAGAAAGCAATTAAATGGTGAGACGCGAGATAAACAACTTACCAAAGTCGAGATTTTTAAATGCAAATCCCCTGAAAGGGATTTGTATCTTATCAGAAGTGAGGGAAATGGCACTTCGCCCAATCACACATGCGAGTTTTTCGAGAAAAACCTAGCTGTTAAATCGTTACAGGACTGGAGATGTAAGCAAATAAAACACAGTTCCCAATTTCACCTAAAGTGTTTATTATAGTCTTTAATATAACCTTAATAATACTTGCAGGACGCAAGTATAATAAAGCCAACTCAAAGAAACCTACGATTCCTTATACACGGGCGCACACGTATAAGCGTAAAATATTGGGCTAAGTAGGGCCATTACAACGGCAGCGTTTTGGTCCCACTGTTACAGGGGGTTCACGAACCAAAGCCTTCGCCGTAAGCTGCTGCGGCCCACCAATAACACCAGCGCTTCTTTGTCACTGGGTGGAAAGATTGTGTTTCTTGAAAATTCAGATAGGTACGAAACCTAGAGTCAGTCTTTAACGCCGGTTTTCCCAAAAGGTCAACATGGCGTAGTAGGATCAATTTGCTCCCCGTGGATTCGTATGTCTACAACATCGAGACTACAGTTGTCGCCGAGGTACTAGCTGTCACTATACGTAGTCTTCACCAGTCGTACCCCCCACTTGAAGACTACAGGGGATGTAGATGATGACACAAACTTTGTCTGCTATTGAAAATGGCCACCCACAGTGTAATAACATCTACACGAGAATGTGCAACGGCGTCATAATTATACTTTCAAGAACTTCGAGAAGCTCTGAAGGATGATTTTAAACCGCTACAGTTATTCCGACTCGACTATTTGCCAAGCCCTCGATTCGACGTGGGTTTTTTTACGTAAGGTTTGACACAACGCGCACGCGATATAATTCCCAAGGAACGACAAGAGTAGATGAAACGACTGTGACCTCACCTCAGCGGCTCAGGCCAACTTGGTTTTGTCGATGAAACTTTGAAAGATGGCATATATATATATGTAAGACCAACTTTTGATTGCTGACGTCAAAATCGGTCCTGACCAATTTCGTATCAAAACTTATTGATGTAATTTTGTTAGGTCTTTACTGAGAAAGTATGCGTAGTACACCTGGTACATGTATTACCCCCAATTCCATTTGATCCAGGCATATGGGTACAGTATCTGTGCTGGCTGCTTTTGATGTTCAAGAATATTTTCGTCTGGGGCACGACTGAGGACACTTACACAAAACTGAACTTTCACGAAACGTTCAAGTCCAAAATCGATTGCAAGTTTGGATAACACCAGATTCACATGTATCAAGTATTTCCAGGGTTCGTTCACGGTACGGGTGCGTTATTTTTTTATTTGCCCCATACTCACCTGACTTGAATTCATTTGAGTCGGATTTTCCCTTTTGAAGTGGTGGATCAAGCGTCATGCCAACATGGCATTCCGTAATAAATCTCTTGCAGTTTTTGACATCGCAATGCACTATTGTATTAGGGAAAATGATGGAATTGGGGCATTTTATGGCCGTTGTGGCTACAATGAAACTAAACTTAGCATTAACATGCAAAGGCACAATTCCTATCGTCTAATTTTACATTTTACACGTGTTTGTGTTGGTCATCGATGTGATATACGTCTACCATGCCCTCGATCCGGTGCTGGAATTTCAATATTCACAGGAACGCGAAATGGAAGTCCCAGAGTGTAACTTGAAGAGCCAGGAGCTTCACGTAGGTCCACAACGTGAACTTCCAGTCAGACCACTGCACGTCAAAGTGTGATTCAGACCAACTTGATATTATCGCCGCGGTTCACTTACTATATCTGATGTATGTCTTGCTTCTCTTGCAATAGTTGATTGATGTGCGAAAGTTGGTGAAAAGTTGAATTTTCATGAACGTGAAGTGGTTCGTCTGCTGGAAGTCGTGCTTGCATTATCGTCATGTACAATTAAGACGCTGGTCCGCTTGATATATTGCACGTGGTCAGAAGCGCAGCTACGTGTGGGTGGGGCTTGCTCTATGATTCTGTTCACTGACGCTCTGTGAATGGTGCTGTTTCGTGACTCTGCCGCTTTTGGAACATACGCAAGAGCAGTAATTCTCAGTCAGATTGCTCACGAAGTCGGCGTCAGACGAGGTCTTAACTTGATGAATCCGATTGACGTAATTTATCTCGTCCATATCGAGCAATTCACGTTGGGGAGCATGTTTGCTTACTTGAGGAACACTCTGAACTCAACTCTTCATTTTCCGAGTAGAATTTTGAAAAATTGGTTGCAATATGAGCCTTGAGAAGTCAGAAACCACGATTAATTTCACAAGCAAAATCAATCGGGTCGCTCTTAGTGTTGCAGGGTGTGAGCGGTATACGTTTTTCTCTGGAAGACTTGACGTGAGGTTTGTCGTTAGTGGCAACGACATGGCAACTCGGAAACTGAGCTCGAGTTGTGAGACTGCCAGGAATGCATGCGAAATGTTTGAGGTAAAGACTTTCAATAATCAGGAGATCATACCGGCACAGGAGAGATGCTGTCAAATGTTTCACATTTTCCTGATATTTTATTGATATATTTGCTGATGACGTCTCGTTTTGTCAAAACGTAAACGTTTTCTGTATGATAAAAGCTGCGATTTAAATGTCAAATAAAGTTAGGGTTTTAGCTAATCGAGAATGGTTTTACCCAGGGAATAATCTTATTTACTCCCCACTGAACGCCGATTGGCTAGAATCTACAGGCGGCGCAGTTATTCCAGAAATTCTATCTGGACTATTATAACCCTTTGGGTGCTAAACCAGAAAAATATGACGGTATTATGATTTGCACCAACCAAATTCGTACCAATAATTAGATATGAGCAGGCGGGAAATATGTTAACCAGCATATTTTGTTGGTTATACAAAACCAGAAAACTCAACAACAACAAATACAAACCGTCAAATTTTGTAGTTTGTGTTGCAGAAGTCTTAGCAAAACCAACACTTTATGTAGGTTTTGCATTTTACTATGAAATTCTACCATACGCATTTCAAGTATAAAATGATGGAGCAGAAGGGATAAACGAAACCAACCTGGAAAGGGATGGAGCAGGCCGACCCAAACGCCTTGATTATGCCTCGGAACCGGCAGAGAATTGGCATACGACACTTATCTGAAGCTGTCGAGCTCTCTACAGACACGAGAGCAGAGGCCACGCCACCCGTTATCATCCCGTGCTAATCAGGCGCACGCAAACCTGTCGCGCAGTATGTATACTAATTTTTAACGTGAATTTTGGTTTTAGTTTGTGCACAAATTGAATCGTCTTGTCTATTACCCCTATACTATGGCATGTTATGTTAATTTGAATGGAAAGTAGCGGACCCTTTATGAGGCTTCGTAGGGCCTCTCCGCCTACACAGAACCCTAATTCGGAGGGATTTGAGGTAGCATTGCACAATATTAAAGACCCGTCTTGAAATATGAAGCAAGTAGCGTCGAGGGTGTTTACTATTCCAGATATAAATGTAGGAGATAACGAAATGATAGGACATAACAACAGATAACGCTATGTGAGAAAAATGGCAGTCGCATATCAATGAAATCGGCGTCTGGTGTCGCTGCAGCGCGCGACAGATGTTGTGTTGTGAAGCTTTTGATTCGGCCGTCCGACTGTGCGCATTTGTGCCTCGACCTCGGCCTGCTCTCTCCTCTGCCACGAAGTATTCGTAAACGCTCACTATTAGGGTTACCTCCTCTGGAGATTGGTGGTGTCTGCGCGCCACCATGTCGATTTTCTTGTGAGCATTGCTGGTCGGTTTATAGCAAGCATAAGGAATTACACAACGTTATTTTTCTATTGATATACTCCAGTTTTGATTAAAGCAGTATTTGCGGAGCTATGACCCTCTACACTGAGGGAATGGGAGGGTCATCATTTATATAATACTAAATCTGCAACGACATTACAACACATCTTGATTTCTCTCGGAGGTCGAACATATTTCTCTCTCTTTCGATTCATGCTTGTGTTGCTCGACATCTTCCTGGTTCGGATAGTAGTACTATGCGCTTAGTTGCTGCGGTGTCGGTCGTGTAGGCGGAGGCTGAAAGTCAGAACGCTGTGCCGCTACTTGTTGACAACTGGAGAGTAGTGTTTTTTTCGAGGCTATCCATGTGTCACATAATTGTGATTTTTTCCTATACCGGGCGTCGACACGTTTGATGTACTGTACTATTTGTACTGTGCTCTCCATTAATTCAAGCTACCCTGCACGATCAGTATGAAGTTTCGCCAATTGCACTGAATTGGATTGACACTGCGGCTATTTATCGTTCACAAGAAGAGACGTCTCATCGTTCCTACTTGACGTGCGTGAGCTTTTATTGCTAACCACCCATACTTAGATCAAACGTTAGGAGCGGTCGACGGTACATACATTCGTATTATGCCGACCAGGATGCTGGTCAGCGATCTCAAAACCATAAAGGTGTTGTGAGCACCAACGGGCTATTTTCTGTGACTGAAGGATGTCAGTGTACTTTGCATGCATTGCAGCGGATGGGAGTGATCATGGTGCAACCTTTCAACGCTGGAGCCGTCTACTCGATTGAATTCCTGAAAGTTACTGTGCGATTGGTGGGGTTGGATGTGTGGACTGAGCGAGAAGGTACTTAGTCCGTTTCGAGGAGTGAAATACCATCTGAAAGAGTGGACACGTCGATCATCAGGGCTGCCATACCAAAGTCTAAGGAACTCTTCTATCTCCGACATGTCAAGGTTCACAACGTGGTTGAACAGATAATTCGTGTTGTCAAGCGTCAGTTCAGAGTTCTGCGCTTGTGTATGGATTACGAGATCGACACTATATATCCGATATAGAGAACGATTACTTGGCAAGCGAAATATTGTCCAGCCATGATCGAGTCGATAAGTGTACATGTACTACTTCACCGACGTTTAAACATATGTGCCCGATTGTTCGTCGGTTAAATCACTAAAGCTGTTGCAGATGAGATGTCGGAGTCGGCATCGTCCCTGTTAGCAAATTCTGAAACCTCTAATTACTTTATCTCTCCTAGCGGTATCAGTGACGTCACCTGCCAACCGAATATGGCATTCTTATTTAATAAGGCCAAGACTATGGAATAGTTCATGTCACAGCTGGCATTAATGACGGTATTGCTGCAACACCACACAATAAGTAACTCCATTATGGAAGGCATGAAGTTTATTAACCTCACCAAATGATTCAGTTCAAACGTTCTACTGTGCTGGCATCACAATAGGAGCGGTTCTCATGCAGGAAGACAGGTTAACCGGTAGCAGACCATGACGTCAGTGCGCGAACGCCACGCGAGCAACACTGAAGAAGCGTTCCAATACATTGGACGTCGGTGGCATGCTCTTCAGCTGCTCAAAAAACCTCACACTTTCTTCGGCAAGTCGCCGGCTCTTTCGCAAACTCTCCACAAACGACCTCGTATCCTCTTCCTCCTCGTTCTCGGTCGCGTTGCTCGGCCGGGTAAATGCAAAGGCTGCAGTCCCGCCTTTTCGGTCCACGTCAACCACTCGGTTTTGCCCCGCAGAACACGAAAACACCCAGGGTCAAATCTGGCTGTGAAAAACAAAATGGCATAGGGTCCTGTACGTACGGCAATTTCACAAACTGTTAGTAACATTTATAGGATAAACAGCATAGTAAAATCAACTTACCAAGGTAGCGTGCGTACTGTGGGTTGACAGCGATAAGCTCGTCAAACCCACTCACGAATGTCGAACAAATCGGCATAGCGGCGACCTTGAAGTGCTTTCGATACTAACACAAGCTCACATAATTCCTGGAAAAGCGTGCGCAGCCTCTTGTTTGCTGCCGGCGCGGGCAGCAACATCAGTAGATCGTCTTCTTCGAAGTCGGTGAACTCTAGCAGCAAGAAATAAATCCTGACTATAGCGAAGTTGGGGCTTCAGCGCGTATTCTGGTGAATAACAGCTCGCAGCTCGATCTTCATCATTATCAAAATATTTCAATAGAACAAAACTTTTCGCTAGTTAAAATTTGACAAACAGTGGGCAATACCATAAAGGTGTTAAGATCTGCCGACAGACATAAACATGCTAAAAGAAGGGGTGTCAGTTTTAAACTATCACCCTGCTTCGCGCTCCGCGTTATCCAACCTACCCTAAAAGCTCGCTGGTGACAGAACCCTAAGCCCGCTACGGCTCGCACGCTTCGCCTCGCTTGATAGCAACGCCATNGCTCGCTTCATGACATCCGTCCTTCGGTGCCGACCAATCACGGGTCCTGAATATTATATTGTGTTTGAGTTTTGTATAGTTTAATCAGTGTCAGCAGATTTGCACCACTTGACTTAACCTCTGCATAATCTCCGTTTAAGTACTGCCGGCACCGTCATGATATTCTACCATACAAATACACAAATGCGAACTTTTGCTTACCAGAGTTTCGCCGTTTGGGTTAGCGTTCTCAGCTTTGCCATTAGCGTCTGGACGGTGGCCAAATCTTTTTAATGCGATGCGATGTCCTCTTGAACAGGTAGATTCGATCGATGGCTCGCGCAGTTCACTAGAGGCACCTTCATGAGAGTCGCCATCCGGCGGTTTATGGAGCTGTTATCGCCTACAACGAAGCGACACTGCCCCAGCTGCGCTCCATAGTCTCGGGGATAGCATAGTGGTGAGGAATTCGATGTGTCCCTGCGCTGACAGGTCGTTGTTCAGCGCACTGAGTGGCGGAGCCATGCGCAACAAGGGGACTTTGGGTGGCCATTTAACTCGTAGCAGGCAAACACGGCAAGGTAGTACTCAGACGCATGCGTCCAGCCACCGATCATGATGCCAAAGGGTGGGGGAATTTCTGTCACCAAATTTACTTGACGTTCAGAACGGAAAGCTCGAAGGCTGGCTGATTTTTAAATCCACGATTTGCAACAAGTCGGATAAGGAACGCGGGGATGACGAGCAATCCGGCCATGTACGCTGCGTTCAACAAACAGACCTTTAAGGCGTGATCATGTTCGCCAAGCCTGGCTAAGTGTTCAGTGTTGCGTTTGAGGCTTTTGATGTACTATTGAGTGTGTGAAGTAGCAACAGGGAGTATTGCTCCTTGAACAATACGACATCAACAGTAAAACCGCCCCATTTCTTCGCAAGACGTGTGTACACCGAGGTTGACGAGATACATTCCAATCTCCTTCGATCTAATACGTATTTGTCAAACTAAGCCGTCATTTTTGCTTGCATTGTTGTCCATAACTTTATCCGCGAGAACCACACTAAAGACACTGCTGCTGATTTTGGGAGAGACGGGCGTAATGTTCGGTGTGGCCGTGAAGCCAATAAATACAGCGAGCCCATACCGCTTGACATTAGCAACGGAAACGACTGGTGCTCGTGGGTGGAGGACGCCATGTGGTATAAGTACCAGGCTTCCGAAATAGCATTGTCAATAGCATTATTTCCGAACATTAGTTATTTTGCCTGACATCAAACGACCACGTAATAATTGATTTTCTGTAAAACTTTTATTGCATCATTTATGAAAGGTGATTATATGCCTGTATTTCTACGACAGCAAACCATCTACTCGCGTCCAACCATTCTCAAGTGCTACGTTTGTTGCTAAGCTGTACTGTTGTCTTGTGTTCAATCCACATCTCTCACCTTTCAATTCCCATCGCTCAAGAAGCCAAGCATCCCATGACCTCTACTGCACCATGGTTCTCGTCACCCAGCCTCCTTGCCCTGATTACATCAACGCCCAAGTGTAGACGCTCTCTTTCTGCCCGTTTCTCGACGAAAACGACGAGGTGATTACCGGGTATTTCGTTGTCGTTGCGGCACAGTGCGGAACCAGACCCATCGAAACGGGTAATCCAATCTCATGTAGCATTTGCTGCGAGAGCACCCCAACTACGAGGCGGGCATGCTTGACACAGCGACAGTGGCGACAGTCTCTCACCTTAATTTCGTCCGTCATTCGGCACAGAATCTGTACGGCTGGACGACCTGGTTCATCAAATCCAACCTGCCGCTCACATTTTGCGAGAGTCGTGAAGCTAGATACGTTATACTTGGTTTCACAGTTACCGGAGAATATGATATGTGGATCGTTTTCAGTTGCTGTAAAACATTTGCGCATCCGGGCATTTTGTATACCCGGACACTCAAATTAGTCAATCAGAGCGAGGTAGTCAAGAAAAAACAACTATGACCGACGTTCCTTGGAGTGTTTGTACAAGCGGGCAGACCTATTTTTACTCACATTAGCACAGTCCATACAACCAACATAGCAGCAAAATCGCTGCAGCCTTCCAAGCCTACAGGCGCCTACCATTCTTCAATACATGCATTCTTCAACAGATCGTCAGCAGTAGTAACAATGGGGCGAGGTCGTAAGAGAGCTCCGGACAATTCAGGGTGTCGCCCAAAGCTACACCAGGAATTGTGGGCCCTTCTCTAAGAATCTTGAAATAACTAATTTTCTGAAAGCGAATGACATACCGTCGACACTTAACAAGTTTTACAGCCACCTCATCCCCGCAAGGCGCGAATCACAACGAAAGTGCATCTACGACTGGGAGGGTGACAGGGCGCACATTGAAACTATGGCTGCTATCAGCGACTACGGTAAATCTCAAGTTTGACAGAAATAAGGGACGGCAACCACATTTTCTGCTACAAGAGAAGAAAGACTTGCTGAGCAGGTGAATTCGCTTCGTGGGAAGGTGTTCCAGTATCGCGATTCATGCTACATCTGCAGGCTAAGGACGTCGCTGAAGAAGAGGGCGTTCTCGATGACATTTTTGAGGGAAGCTGGAGTTGGCAGCAAGGATTTCTTTCGCATCATGGACTTTCTCTTCGGCCCAAGATTCGAAAAGGCCAGAATCCCCCAGCTGCAGTGGAAGAGACAGCTCATACCTTCTGGCTAGATGTACATGATACCAAGCTGGAGCTTGGTGTAGACAAAGTCTACAATGCTGACCAAAGCGTCATTTGCTTTGAATATTTCCCCAAACAAACCGTCAAAAAAAGAGGGGCCAAGACGGTATAGGTGCGCTGTGGTGGGAAGGGTTCACTGGCATGATTCTCGCTGATTCAACAGGCCAACAGTACGACCCCTTTTATGTTTTAAAAATCGACCCATCGAAAATCCCAGAAAAATCGGCCTACAATTACGTTGCTCAGTATGGCTTTGGCGACACGTTGTGAAAAAAATAAAGGCCGTACAGGCTGGTCAAGGCTTGCAAATCTATGGAAACAGCTCTGCTTGGTGGAATTCCGATCTGTCCGTCGCATTTCTATACTAGCATTTGGCAGACAGAGACGAGGCAGCACCAGTCCTCCTCCTTTTGGATGATTTTTCTGCACATTGGACGGAGAAGGTTAAACAGCATGCAGAATTACTGAACGTGCATTTGATGAAAATGCTTCCTGGTTTTACGTCGGTGTGTCAGCCAGCTGACATCTCCGCTCAAGCAGCGCCTGAGAAATATATCCAACATCTGTCAAAACAGCTGGCAGACTATGCTGAAAGCGACTCCAGCTCTAAGTTTGAGCTGGGGCCGCCTTCGCGAAGCGTGCTATCACGTCGGCCACATTATCGTGGAATGCCGTTGACTTTACTTCACCGGGCCAAGAACAACCTAGAACCCATCTCGCAAGAGACGTTGCGTGTGGGTATGGACGGGGTGGTGCTCGCCATCGAGCGTTCAATCGGCAGTGTTGAGAGACACTTCAAGGTTGAATGGGCAAGTTCGCATTTTTTTGTCTCGTTTCGCCATGATACCCCTGTCACGAATACTCTTCATTTCTCCCGCCTGCATTTGGTGGCCTAACTGCGGCTTGGCTCTTAGGTCTTCGTCAACTTCTGCCTCATCATCTGAGTCGATATCAGCTTGGTCCTTCTCCTGTGAACAATGACAGTCTTCGTCTCTACCGTAGTTCTCACCCGCTGCGGCAGAAAGGATTCGATGCTGTCCGAGTTAGCTCCAATAGCTTGGCTATCGCCCAGACGTGACTTGAGCTTGGATAGAACAAGTATAACCTGTACCACGAGTTGGCAAACGCATCTTCAATCATACTACAAATTATTTTGTGATCGAATCCGTTCTACGGAACTCATTGGGTTTCGCCTTATGATTTGGTTTTCGACTTGATAAATTTGATTTACACGCCGCCGTCTAGTAGAGGCTTCTTCGATTTCGGGTCGCTCAAGTTGGCAATTTAGATCGTAGTCAAACAAGTGCATAGAAACGTGTTGGCATAACATAATCATCTCACTGTGGTGTTAGAAGGGATTGCTTCATCTTGCTCGTCGTGATTTATCTCTGTTGCCAATTTAAATATAGAATGACGTCCGCAATATACATGTTTTTATGGTGCTGCATACAATCCATACGCCCTCGACGTCGTAATTGATTTGATATATGTGACACCTTTAGATTTTCGAGGCTAAAATCAAATTCAAAGTCAATTTATCTTATGTATCTTGTTTGATCGGACGAACAACTCATAAAAGATATTTATAATACTGATTTGGTCCTTTTTGCATGCCAAATTTGATTGTGTGATTAACACGAATCCACATGACCGTAATATGGCGAGAACATAATATGTTGAGACGGCATCAAACGAAGAGCTGCTAACGAATCTAAGTACGTTTTGCGATTTAGGCGCATCATTGCAAAGATTAGCGTCAACTCTATCTTTTGAGGCCCTGTGAGGCCTGCAGTTTTGAATATGGGCCAAGTAATGGACTCGCCAGAACAATTATCTCCCAAAACAAACACAAACTCACTCAAATTATTTTTGGGCGCCTAGGCTCGTTTTTTCGGGTGGATTTATTTGACCTCATTAGTGAGCTCTAATTCGTGTCTCTTCTGTCTCAAAAACGCGCTTATCGTTCGCTATTTTGATATCAGGTCTCTTACAAAAATCAGTTTTACGGAAATAGGCCGTTAAGTTCGGTTTTTGTTCCCCTAACTTTTAAAGTGGGGGGGGGGGCGTGTATCGTAGTAACGCAGCGGTCCAAACGGTGCAATGTACGTGCGAGTACAAATGTCCCATATTCCAAAAGTTTTCCAAAAAGAACGCAGTTGCAACCAATAAAGGCGTGCTGTTGCTGAGCTTGTACAAACAATGCGGTACGACAAGCGTTATGTGCGTACCTAAATAATAGGTTTGAAGGAATAAGCTATCTGATGGTGTCTATTACATTTACAATTGAAATGGGCCGCAATTAGATTCAAAATTGTTTTTCCCCTTTTTGGGTCCTTTTTGCACCCCTTCTTACAGAGATCTCCTGTTAAAGTTCATAAGATGACATTATCTCAATAACTCCAAATGGTTCCTAAGCATCATCCCGTTTGACGCCATCTCATTGTCAAGTTGCTAGAACTGGAAGTTCGCTACAGATGCAAGTGCTTTTCCAACGCGTAGTGGACATTTTCACGCTCTGCATCATGTTCCAACGAGGTTTCGTGGATTAGGACGAATTAAAGTCATTTCGTGAAACCGTCAAGACGAAAACATAATAATATTATGTTTTCGCCTTGGGCGGTTTCCGAAATGACTTTAATTTGTATTGGAGTGGTTTCGCTGAAGCCCACGAATCGACTACGTTTGGCAAATTTATACGTAATTTACAATATTGTGAGGTTAGCTAGAACATTTCATGACTGATTGGTTCAACCACACTCGGCAAATTGCCGGCCAATCACCTTAATACTTGCCTTGACTATTGAGCACATATTTGCCGATGTTGGTCGATTGGCGCTACTGTACGTATACAATTATCAAGTCATTTACGGCAATCAACCGATGCAAAAACATTAGATATTGGTGATTCGCTTAAGCCCGATTTTGTACTTATAAAGTATTCATAGTCAACTCAAGTGATTTTTTCGATTTTGCCGATTTGGGCGATTCTTGAGCGGTTTCACCAGATCGATTGGATAAATCACCGATGGAAATTTCGTGTATAACTCGCAATGTTGGCGCGATTTCGAAGGAATTCGGAATCGACTCGATTTGGCAAATTTACACAGAATTAACAATACTGCATCGAAGATATTAAACGGCACGAGAGCACATTTCCAATTGAAATAACTGGCTTTAAGAACGTACGAGTCGATTATCAATAAGTCCGAAATGCAGATAATCAAGTTTCATCTATTGCTTCTAATTTGATCAAATGAGTTATTTTTGATCTAAACGTCATTATTGCTCTCAAAGCACTTTTGGTGCTTGACTTGCACTGGCTCGCTTCCTTTAAAACTCTCAGCAGTAAATGGCAGAATCTGGACCGGAATCCGGAAGGCAGCCATACGTTTTGACTATGAGCATCGAGAAAAAAATGGCTGTCCATCACAATTCACTATTCATTCCGGATTTACACAAAGAAGGCAGACCCACAATTAAAAGAATTGTATTCAAGGCCAATCATTCATGTGACAGCTCGGGTTCTCTCTCATTTAGTTTTTTTTCTGTCCGGACCCCACAAGCGACAGCGGCGCCTTTGAGCAGGTAGGCTCTGTACGCCCCCTCCTTCATTTCCATCCTACGCCGGAGTAGCTCAAATGGATAGAGCAGGAGGAGGCTGCTGGTTCGATCCCAGTCTACGGCATCCCTTATTACGATAGCTTGTGCGTTATGGCTTGGTGTAATGTGATACAGGTGTTAAGCAAGGTCGTTGGCAGTCCATTGGTGTGATGCAGGCGTATACGAGTCGACGATGGAGCCGTTGGACTTCTTCACAAGGTACTGCGATCCAAGAGCTTGGTATGCGGCCGGATTTGATGCTCGCAGCTCTCGCCAGCGCTTGCGAAACGACGAAGCCTTTTCCGTTGGTTTCCTACCGTCGAATGCGAGCAAGCACTCGTTTGCAGCGCGGCAAGGCAAGGTCCCAAAGCTCATGCTTCCAGGCTTGGTAAGCGTCTGCGTCGGATCGTGCTAGTGCCTCGGTGATCGTGTATGGTGTCTGGTACAGTACAAACACAATATTGACTGCTGCTTTTGCATCTACGCGCTTGTTTTGTTCTCGTTTACCCTTAACGGTTTCCCGGGTTCTGTTAGTGTACCAATTAAGCACACAGCCTGCAAGCGTGGACGCCGTCGCTGGAGCAGATGGCGCTGGAGGCAGCAGCGAATAGGAGGCAGCTTCCGGTGTTGTAGGTCCTGCGTGATGTGCGACTGCAGGAGACTTGGGTACTGTGTCTTCTAGTCGTGCCAGTCGGTCATTGATTTGGGCTAACTGTTTGAGCATGTTCT
>LGSN01000955.1:0-15159 GCA_001314375.1 Phytophthora podocarpi | reverse complement strand
TGCCGAAGTGAGTAGATTAGTGTTAGCTAAACCTTCTCTACTTGTCCTTCCTACTCCTAGAACGCCTACTACCATGGTGCCCTCTTGTTGTGTTCTCGAACGTGGTTGTGCAAGCATCACCGGCGCCATCTCCCAGCCAGTCACGTTGGTCATCCAGGAGGATGAAGCAATAGCATTCCGGTCCCGACGCTAATCCCGTAGATCCACCAATGGTGTTCCATCCGAACGCGGTTCAGGTGTAACCGTTCCTTCGGCTCGGCCGTGGTACACTAACCGTGCCTTGGCGGGGTACGCATGTTTAACACCCCCTCTCACCACTATTGCACGGTAGCCTTCGTCTTGATTCCGGTCGCCTAACGCAGGAACTTCAACGTCTTGGTTCCGAGTCCCTTGGTCTGCATGTCGGCCAGTTGATGCTTGGTATCGACGTAGTCCACCTTGACCGTTCCGCGTTCCACGTTCTCGCGAACGAAATGGCGATGTATGCCCACGTGCTTGGTGCGCGCGTGGTAGCCGGCGTAGCTTGCGAGAGCAATGGCGCCTTGATTGTCTTCCCAAATAGGCGTTCCTCCCATTTGCTCTCGACCCATGTCCTTCAACATAGCACGCATCCACAACACCTCTTGAGTGCATAGGCTCAGAGCCATGTATTTGGCTTCCACCGAGCCGTTCTCTGATACTTCGACTTGAACACCACTGGCGCGTTCCCGATCATTCCAGAAACGGAGCGCCTGTCATCAATGTTGCTGCCCCAGTCAGCGTCCGTGAATGCCTTAGTCGTGGCATCACCGGAACCACCTTGATACACGATGCCGTGTTCACGAGTCCACTTCAGGTACCGGAGAACGCGAATGGCTGCTTTCCAGTGTTGCAGACTAGGGTTCTCGAGGAAGTGTGACAGCTGCGTCACCACGTACGCAATGTCTGGCTGAGTGCACGTCGTGATGTACAGCAGGCACCCGGCTAAGGAACAGTACGGCCTTGACTGCATGTCAGCACGTTCCTCCTCCGTTGCTGGCGATAGCATCTTCGACTACTTCACGTTTGAAGCGCACGGGTTTTCCACCACCTTGGCGTTCTGTTGGTTGAAGCGTTCCACGACGTCATCGATGTACCGGGTTTGCTTGATCATGAGCGTTCCAGCGTTCTTGTTGTGGTCAATTTCCATCCCCAAGATGAATTTCGCCTCGCCCAGCTCCTTCATCTTGAAGGCGTTATTTAGTGCGTCCTTGATGTCACAGATCTCCTCACACGTCTTCGCCGCAATAATCATGTCGTCCATGTATAGGCATACGTACACAAACCGTTCCGATTGTTCTTGACGTAGACGCATTGGTCCGCACCACAGCTCCTGAAGCAGTTCCGAATGAAGACACAGTGAATGGTTTTGTTCCACGCACTGACAGCCTGCTTCAAATCATAGATTGCTTTGTTGAGCTGGCACACATGGTTGCGAGCGTTCGCAATCCCGTACGGAACGTCCATGTAAACTAGGTCCTTCAAGTCACTGTTCAGGAACGCTGTGTCAGCGTCCAGCTGCTCCATCTTGTACGCGTCCGCCACGCATACAGCAAGAACCACTCGAATTGAATTCATGTTCGCCACGGGAGAGTAAGTCTCAAAGAAGTCCACTCCAAACTTCTATTTGAACCCCTTCGCAACCAACCGTGCCTTGTAGCGGATCACACGACCGTGCTCGTCGCGCTTCTTAGCAAATACCCAACGGCACCCAATAGGCCGAGTAGCCGTTCCACGTGGAACGAGCATCCACGTTCTGTTCTTGGCATGGGAACGCAGCTCCGGCTTCATAGCACGGTGCCACTCTGCTGCCTCATTGCTAGCAACAGCTTCTGCGTACGAATTCGGTGTGTCTGGAACGCCATCAATACTCGCGGCATATGCCAATACCGCCTCATCGATCATCCCGTCCTCGTCAATCCTGGCACGCTTCGGAGATGGGGGACCGTCACTTTCTTCCGACTGCTGTTCTTCATCAGCTTCCAGACCGTCTTCCAGCAGGAACACCGGTTCACGAGACCGTCTCGTGCGTTCCGCCTCAGAGTGGAATACCAAACGATCCTCCTGGAATGCCTCCGTTGGGTGACGGTACGCTGTCAGCTCCAACCCAGTTGATGTAGGGCGTTCCAGTAGCGGTAGCTGAGGAATGCCGTTTTCACGCTCAGGTTCAACCTCGTCCATCTCGACGTCCTGAACGGGCTCTTCGACCGCTTCCATCGGCTCGTCCACGACAGGTTGGCGTTCCACACGGGGTGATGTCACTGCCTCGTCAGAGTCGTTGGTCCCATGGATGACCGTTCCTTGCTCCGGCAAATACGTGTCGTATATACCGTCTACTTCACGCTCGTCCAAGCGTACTGACCGCGCCACCTTCACCTTTGAAGCGTCCATGTCAAACACGCGGTACCCTATGACGTTCTCCGCGTAGCCAAGCAGCATGCCCCTGAAGCCCTTTGGCTCGAACTTTGTCCTCTTCGCATTGTCCACGTGAGCGCACCCCTGTGCTCCGAACACACGCAGATTGTCCATCCGACGTTTCTCCTTGAACCCAAATCGTACGGCGTAGCGACCGAGTTCGCTGTGTTGGTTGAACGGTTGATCAGGTGTACGGCAATGCTGGCTGCTTCCGCCTATCACTGCGTCGGAACGCTCTGGTAGTGTAGCATGCTGCGTGCCTTCTCCATGATCGTCCGGTTCATGCGTTCCGCAATGCCATTCTGCTGTGGGCTGTACTGGACTTGTCGCTGGTGGACAATGCCGTTCCGCTGGCAGATGTCAGCGACAACCTTGTTCACGAACTCCGTTCCGTTGTCGGAACGCAAACATTTCAAGCATTCTCCCCATTGATTCTCGTAGAACGCCTTGAATTCCTTCAGCTTGTCAGCCACCTCACTCTTCATCTTCAGGAAGTAAGCCGTTACGTATCGGGAGTAGTCGTCTACGAACGTCAGAACGTACTTGGCACCGCCCTTTGAAGGCGTTCTTATAGGTCCCATGCACCCGTTCCAGCACACGTGAGTCTTCGTCAGTGAGCGTGCCGGGAACGCTGTCACTGTCTGCTTTCCCTTCGTGCAACCACCGCACAAAGTCTCGATCTCTTGTGTCACCAAAGGAATGCCGACGCTGGGTCTTGGTCAGAGCGCCCTTGCTTGGGTGTCCCATACGAGCGTGCCACAGCTCCCACTCACTATCAGCCTCCGAGTACTGCACATACCGTGCCTCTTCTTGCTGACAATCTAGCAGGAACGCCTTGCCAACCTTCTTTCCCAGGGCAATCGCACTGCTTTTATCCCGGATGACACATGAGGAACGCTGGAACTCCACACTCATACCGCGTTCCGCCAGCTTTCCAACCGACAAGAAGCGTCTGTCGAGCCCCGGGATGTACAGCGCCTCCACCATCTTGATGCGCCTGTTGTCCAAACCGGTTAGCTTCACCGTTCCTCGACCGAGAACGTGTAGCTTCTTGCCCTCCACAATCGTCACCTCGATGCCAGCGTTCAGCGTCTCGTAATCGAACAGATCCGATCGGTGGGGAGTCATGTGTGATGTCGTACCGCTATCGATCAACCACCCATCGAGGCGTTCCGTACCAACAGCGAACACGGCATCATCATCCCCATCGCTGTTCCTAGTAGGGCAGTCCCGCTTCATGTGTCCAGTCTGGTTGCACTTGAAGCACTTGCCCTTGAAACCACCGCTCTTCCTTGGTCTGGTCCATTACCGCATCCGCTCTTGAACCGTCCTGCGTTCCCGTTGGCTCGGAACGCTTTCTCCATGGTAGTGTCCTTCTTCTCCAGTCGTTCATACTCCTTCAGGAGCTTCTCCTTGGCCTCGATAAGCGTCACGTCCCTGGCGTTCTCCACGATCGACGAGATCAGCTCGTACTCCGCTAGAAGACTGCTCAACAGGATCACTAGCTGTCTAGCGTCGTCCAAAGGCTCACCCAGCGTCTGCAGGCCAACGATCAGCTCGTCGAACGAATCAAGATGCTTGGCCATCGTACAGCCGTTCTCCATCTTGAACTCGTGGAGACGGCGTGTCAGTGTGACACGGTTGTGCCAATTCTAAAATTCCTGAAGCGTTCCCCACGACTGCATCGCTCGTGTCGCGGAACGGATCTTCGTCTGGTGTTGCAGCTCTACTCCTTGAGCGATAATCCCGAGTGCCTTGGCGTCACTAACGAGCCACGCATCTGTGATCTCGTTCTCGGGCTTTACGACCTCCACATGCACCAGCAGTCCCTTCCGGGCTAGGGTCATGCGCATGTTGTACTCCCAGTGGAAGTAGTCCCCACTGCCCAGGAGGATTTCGGCTCGCTTGGTCGTCATGTCTTGGGCGTTCCGGCGGAGCGTTCCGGGTCAGCTAGTTGCTGCGGCTGTTAACCTGTTGTAGTCGATTTGTTGCTAGGAAGGCAAATGCCGAAGTGAGTAGATTAGTGTTAGCTAAACCTTCTCTACTTGTCCTTCCTACTCCTAGAACGCCTACTACCATAGTGCCCTCTTGTTGTGTTCTCGAACGTGGTTGTGCAAGCATCACCGGCGCCATCTCCCAGCCAGTCACGTTGGTCATCCAGGAGGATGAAGCAATAGCATTCCGGTCCCGACGCTAATCCCGTAGATCCACCAATGGTGTTCCATCCGAACGCGGTTCAGGTGTAACCGTTCCTTCGGTTCGGCCGTGGTACACTAACCGTGCCTTGGCGGGGTACGCATGTTTAACAGTAATGTTGCAGTCGAGTCCACTTCCACCAATACACGCTGTCGATGCACCTCCAGTCTGTGGCTGCTACACTTAGTTGTTACAAACAGCAGCGTTCGAGGACCCCACACTTGCATCTCTAAAGCCACTACATGATCGTCTATCGTCCAGACTGACTAGACTAACCGAGTGACCTAGCCGCCCACAAGGACATGAGGTTTTGCAACATCAGCTACTATGACAGGTACAGGGTACTCTCCACGCGCATGAAGAGCACCAGAGGCATCCCCTACGACAGCAAGGAAGTGCTGCCCGGCAGTAATAAGTTGCTTGATGTTCATTCAACCCAAAACAACGTGAAAAAAATGGAAAAAAAATGTACTAAACAAGTATTTATTTCCTTGTTGGATTTTCATTAAAAAAAATCTTTCAATACTGATTAGATTACCATTGAAAATGTATGCTGATCGTCACCATTTAAGGCATTAAGTTGCTCTAAGAAACGTTAAGTGCACTTAGAATTCTTTAGGCACGTTCTCGTAACGTGAATGTGCCTAACGAAGGCTTGGAGATTCCATGACACCCTTCCTTAGAGGATTACGAGTTGTAACCCTCCAAGGACGGGTGTCATGGGGATGAAATCTCCAAAATCGGAGGTGCTGGCAGGGAGATCGGGCCCTGCATGTCCAAGACAAACCCGTTTGAAGCGAGGTCTTCACCTTCAGATCGGTCTAGGGGCCCAAACCTGTATTCTACCAACGTGATCTGGTAACGCAGGCATCCTTTTGGGGCTGATCGTCGGACCGGATTTCACCCTCTCCCGGTACTGTCGTCAATGGTGTCGATATGCATACATTTTCAATGGTGATATAAGCACTTCCGTAGCGCTACCCAAACACGTGCTTCGACAAGGTTGCAACGGAGTAATCGGGCAAGAAATTAATGTGTTGAAGCCCGCTCGCGTCAGTAATGTGTAGAGGGTACAACTTCGTTGCTATTTTGAAATTAGCGGTTATGTCGGCTGATTACGCAGCGCCGCATACGGGATCCCCGCGGCAGCAGCCCATTATTTTGCTATCAGAAGGCAGACACCAAAAGTACAAAAGGAAAGTTGAGCTGACGGACTGCGAAGAGGATTCAAGTCGCAGAGACAACAACAGGTCGTACACGCCACCACCGTGGGTCAAGAAAAGGAAGCACACCTACTTAGTTTGCAAAGAGGAAGCGCATGCTCTACACGAACAGATTCAAGTCCTACGCAGCGAGCTGGCAGCTCTTCAGGAAGCAAATCGCGACGAAACTTCACGTTTCAGCAGGATGCGAAGAAGGATCAAGCGCTTAAGAGCGCCGTGCGTGACCAACAGCTTGCAGTAGCGTCTGCTCACTCGATAATCTTCAACCACCTCAACACGCAGCAGGAAAACCCCATGAACGCGCACATCCATCTGCCCGAGAAATGGAGCGACCGACGGGAGCTACTCATTGCCATGAAAAACGCCAAGTTCATGCAAAGCAACAGCTATTTGGCGGAACGATGTCGATGCTTCAGCATGCAAAAGAATCACTTCTCAGAGGAGAGGTTCGAAGATGCTGATGGGAATTACACTTGTCACCGCTTTGATGTCATTCACTTCCGCGGCGTCCAGTCGCTCAAACAAGTATACGACGCCCTCACGTCTTTATGTTCAACATGGAGATCAGTATTTCTGAGACGTTGGGAGATATTACCGTTCGAAACGACTATGATAGTCTAAATGACGACGCGTACGCCTCAAATCACCGGCTTGTCTCGGACCATGGAGGTGGGATGACAACTGAGGCCAATACCGTGTCATATGCGCAGCTCTTCGAAAATCAAAATGACCCCGTTTGCTATTGTGACTTCCGATAGTGTGGATCAAGATGATTTGCACCCATACGACGTCCTCAACCGTGTCCGACAAGATGTCACTGCTGCTGTTGTACTGACTCAAGAGCGGCAAACCAAGCAAACGCTTAAGCCCAAGTTGACTAAAGTTCGGCATGTGTTTACTGGTACTCGCAAGGAAAGTCAAGACAAGAGCAAGAACGACGAAGAATTAGTGGTGGTGATGCAACGTGCGACCTTTATCAAGGTGTATCGTCCAGAATTTGAAATGGCGGACCAGGCGCTGCTCGAGTTGTACGAACGCATCACAAAGTGGCCTGACGTGATGATGCAGAGTATTCGTGATATTCTTACGGCGCAGTCCATGTAGATCACACAACAATCAAGGTAACGTTAGTAAATAACTTCGATTTCCTTTGAACGCGTTCAAAAGTTTGCTTATCCAGAAGTGACATGACCACTCCCTTTATGGTACCGGTAATTCAGATATCTAATAGATATCTACACACGGGTCACAGACAGTTTAGGTATCAGCGCAATCCAGCTTGCTACCCGTCTCCAATTGGGTCCAGCTTGTGGGTCGGTACACAAGTCTTCGGCTCGTGAATTTTCACGAACACTGTGCATTGCATGATCACCACCCGTCGATCGTCATCTGCGAATTCGACGTTTTGGGAGCCTTGGCATGGGTCAGCCACTGTTATAGAATTGCCGAACCTTGCTTCACTCATGACGAATGCTGGGCTCACAACTAGTCGAACTCTTGACTCGGAGTTGTACGGGTGCAGGTCGTCTTGGTCCACGCTATCAGTGACAATACCCGCGCAAGGGCGACCACCAATGAACTCGTTGAGCTCATAGTAGTTGGCGTACATTACTTTGTTCGGCAATGTCACTGGGGCTTGCGAAGACCAGGTGAAAGTTGTGAATTGAGGTATCTTCGCCGACGACGTCGTAGTCCGTACGCTCGGAAATGGATCCCGACGCTTCCATTGCGTTCGACAAAAAACAACTTAGCAGAATTATAGACGTCCATCAGAGATGTCACGCCAACTAGTTGGGTCACTTGAAAGCGCTCGCAACGCAAGGCACCATCGTCATCTTGGAAGCGCTGTTCTGAGCTGTGTCTGGTCTGTACGTCGAGATGTTTGGATCGGGTGGTAACATATTGGTGCGCGCGGTTAAGCTTGCCGTCTTTTATACTGGTTAGGAGCTGCCTCCGTTTGCTCCCAGGCTTTCGGCAGATGAATGTACGTGTTCATCGGCTCCTTATCCTGCATTAACAGTGAAGGCACGGCAACAATCTTAGTCTACGTCGCATTTGCCGCCACCTTCCCGTTCATACTTAAAGGTTCGTAAGTTCCGATGAGCACCACCAATAACCAGTCGTTAATCTTGGATGAAATCCAGTAATTAAACTTTGATGCACCGAGACTGGCGGAGTTTTTGTAATTGGTCGCTCGGGGACATTACTGCGTCATCTGCTCGCTTTTTCATAACGTCGATTTTATTCTGCAGCACCTTAATGTGCTCTTCAAGGCTTCGAGCACTTCCCTGAGCACTTGATGCGTTGCCTTACTCTTCGTCGCGCCGCCTTATCTGGCTGTGGTGGTGCGGATTGAGACCGTGAAGCACAACCCGTCGACAAACTTGGTATCACAGCTACTGCCGCCGTTGCTTCATCATTCTCAAATTTGCCACTGCGCCACCAAAGCACTTCAAAGTCCTCCACCCACCACCTTTCCAGTGGTTCGCAACGTCATGGTTCAGGCAGATGGTTCACATCTTGCCAACGGAGACGCCCATAGTCAGCTGCCCGAGATGGCTTCCTACCGTTTGCCGCGCTTCAGCTCGCGGCGTCAGAGCTCTGCCAGCTCTTTCTGTGACCACGACCAGCTCTTACGAGCGGAGAGCGCAGCCCATGAACCCCATCAACTGACCCAAGAGCATCTCACAAGTGCAGAAGCGTTGATGGGAGGCGACGTCTCGAACATGCACGCCGCGGTGTCTTCGGTTATCGAGCACGCTCTGGGTCACGAAATTCCTGGAGTGGAAGTGCGCTTCCGAAACCTTGTGTTGTCGGCCCGAGTGCCGGTCAGTAAGAGCGGCGGCACCGAGGCGCCAACGCTCGCGACGCACGTGCAGCAAGTCTTGCGTAACCTCTGCTTCAAGCAAATCGTAGACAAGGAGATCTTGAAAGGGGTGAGCAGTGTGTTCAAACCGGGCCGCATCACGCTCGTTCTGGGCCAACCTGGATCCGGCAAATCGTCGCTCATGAAGGTCCTCTCCAACTGGTTCCACATGGACAAGAACATCACGCTGAGCGGAGACATCGCGTACAACGGCAAAGAGCGCGCCGATCTGCTCGAGGCCCTTCCACGGTATGTGACGTACGCTAACCAAGTCGACGATCACTATCCGCGACTGACAGTCCAGGAAACCTTCGAGTTTGCGCATCGCTGCTGCACGGGCAAGGAGCTGGCTCCGGAGGCTGTGGAGGTGATCAAGAACTGCTCGCCAGAGCACCACGAGCACGCGTTGGATGTCATGACGGCTCACACAGGTTCGCACCAGCGCTTAACGTGGTCTCGAGAAGTGTAAGGACACGATCGTGGACAACGCCATGCTTCGTGGCGTATCGGGTGGAGAGCGCAAGCGCGTTACTACAGGTGAGATGTTGTTTGGCATGAAGCGCTTGCAGCTGCTGGACGAGATCAGCACCGGACTCGACAGTGCAGCGACCTACGACATCTGCAAGGCCATGAAGAGCGCCGCGCGCAATTACAACGCTACCCGTCGTCATTTCGCTGCTGCAGCCGTCTCCAGAGGTGTTCGAACTCTTCGACGATGTGTTGCTGCTGAACGAGGGCAGCATCATGTTCCACGGCAACCGGCAGGACGCGGTGCCGTACTTCGAACAGATGGGATTCCACTGTCCGCTCCGCAAGGACGTGGCCGATTTCCTCTTGGACCTCGGTACCAACAAACAGGACGTGTACGTTGTCGGAGGCAGGTCGGTGGGTGGGAGTGTGCCGTATCGTGCTACCGAGTTCGCGAACCTGTTCCGTGACTCGAACACCTTCCAGTCCATTTTGAAGCAGCTTGAAACACCGAGTACGGGCACGTCAATGCTGGACGACTTCCAACCATTCCACCAACCTTTCGCCGAGGATCTCGTGACGCTATTGCGCCGCCAAGTGATGCTGAGGATGCGAGATCGCGCGTACCTCATGGGTCGAGCAATCATGGTCATCGTCATGGGTCTGCTCTACGGCTCCACGTTCTGGCAGATGGACGACACCGACAGTCAACTCCTGCTGGGTTTGCTCTTCTCGTGCACCATGTTCCTGTCCATGAGCCAGGCTTCGCAAGTCCCAACGTGCATGGAAGCTCGTTCGGTCTTCTAGAAGCAACGCGGGGCCATTTTCTTCCGCTCGAGCGCGTACGTCCTGGTGACGTCGATCACGCAGGTGCCGCTGGGTATTCTGGAGACGGTGGTCTTCGGCACGATCGTGTACTGGTGCGGTGGGTACGTGGAGCTGGCGGACCGCTTCCTCATGTTCCTCGTGACGCTGTTCCTGTGCCAGATGTGGTTCACGAGCTTCATCTTCTTCTTGTCTTGGGTTTGCCCAACCTGACCATCGCGCAGCCCGTCATGAGTGTGTGCGTGCTCTTCTTCGTGCTGTTCGGCGGCTTCCTCATCACAAGAGGCAACATCCCGGACTACATGATCTGGATTTACTGGCTGGACCCGATCGCGTGGTGCATCCGCGCGTTGGGCGTCAATCAATTCTTGACCTCCGAGTACGACGTGTGCATGAGCGACGACACGGACTATTGCACCAAGTACAGCCAGACAGTTGGCGAGTACAGATTGAGCGTGTTCGACCTGCAGACGGAGTCCATGTGGGTCTGGTACGGCTGGGTCTTCTTCATCGCCGGGTACTTTGTGTTCGTCTTCGGCGCCTACTTTCTGCTCGAGAGCCCCGAGGGGGTTGCTACTGTCGATGAACCGGACGAGCACACCGGCGCAGAAAGCCACACGGCGTATTCCAAGATGCCAGCCACGCCTAAACAGAGCGAGAAGGTGATCGAGATCATTGAGACGGACGATGGAGTAGGTGGCGTCCCCACCATGAACCTTCTGCGAATCCGACTGGCCGCGGCGTCGCTATCCCGGTGATATTGGCCTTCCGAGACCTCTGGTATTCTGTTCTGATGCCCGGGGGCAAGAAAGACGAAGAGATCGATCTACTCTAGGGAGTGTCGGGCTTTGCACTTCCAGGAACGATGACGGCACTCATGGGGTCTTCTGGCGCTAGCAAGACGACGCTCATGGATGTGATTGCCGGTCGCAAGACGGGAGGCAGCATCCATGGTAAAATTCTACTCAACGGGTACCCGGCCAACGACCTCGCAATATGAAGGTGCATGGGCTACTGCGAGCAAATGGACATCCACTCCGAGTCGGCCACAGTGCGTGAAGCTTTCATCTTCTCGGCCATGTTGCGTCAGGATGCGAGCGTATCAAACGCACAGAAGATGGCGTCGGTGCAAGAGTCTATCGAGTTGCTGGAGATGGGACCTATAGCAGACAAGATCATCCGCGGCTCGTCCACGGAGCAGATGAAGCGAATTACCATCGGCGTGGAGCTGGCCGCGCAGCCCAGCATCCTCTTCAATGGATGAGCCTACCAGCGGTCTGGACGCGCGCTCAGCCAAGCTCATCATGCACGGCGTCCGGAAGATCGCCGACTCGGGCCGTACGATCATTTGCACCATCCACCAACCGAGCACCGAGGTGTTCAACCTGTTCGACTCGCTGCTGCATGGTCCTCTTCGGCGAGTTGGGCCAAGACTCGATGAATTTGATCAACTACTTCGAGGCTGCCACCGCTTCTTCCGCATGTATTGGCGTACTTCCACGTACAACCTCACGCGTTTGATGATCAGCGTCCTGCTGGGGTGCGCTTTCGTCATCATTTTCCAGGGTACCGACTACAAGACGTACAGCGGTGCCAACTTTGGCGTGGGTCTGGTATTCGTCAGTACCATCTTCCCCGGCATCATCGGCTACAACAGCGTGCTGCCCGTCGCCGCCGAAGAGCGCACAGCGTTATACCGCGAGCGTGCGGCGGAGACGTACAACGCTCTCTGGTGCTTCATCGCCCGCACGCTAGCGGAGGTCCCGTCCCGTACGTGTTCTCTCCAGCTTGCTGTTCTGCATCATCTTCTTCCCGAGCGTCGGCTTCACCGGATACGGCACCTTCTTTTACTACTAGCTGGTGGCGGCCATGAACACGCGGCTCTTCGTATACTTTAGCCAGCTCATGGCGTACTCGCTGCCTAGCATTGCGGTAGTCTCGACGATCGGCGCGTTGTGCAACACCATCTTCATGCTGTTCGCGGGCTTCAACCCTCCTGCGGCGAGTATCCCGACCGCATACAAGTGGGTCCACTGGATCTCGCCGCCCACGTACACGATCGCCATTCTGGTGTCGCTGGTCTTCGGAGACTGCCTCGAGGGCAGCACGGACGCCACAGGTTGCCAGGTGCTGCAAAACGCGCCGCCGAAGATTGGCACTCCACGCTGAAGGGCTATGTTGAGGGTAAGTTCAACATGCACCACGACGACATCTGGAGGAACGCCGTCATCATGATCGTGTGTTTCCGAATCTTGGCGTTGGTCGCACTTCGCTACATCAATCACCTAAAGCGCTAGGCTAGGTCGTAGGCACCGACGCGATACCATTAGCTGGAACATTACGGATAATAATCCACGATTCGTACTCTCCGACGATATTTCGAGTGATACCAAGTCGACCCGTCTGTGATGGCTTCACTTGTTCACACACCATAGTGTTTGCTTCCGGCTATCTGTTAGCGCAATTCTCAATTTCTCAGCGCTCTTAACGTGCTTTTGTTGGGGTCTGTCGCTGGTAAGACTCTGGAAACGATATACAGCACTCGAACATCTCGGCGGAATGGACGAGTCAGGAGCTCGCCAGGCTGTTGCAGAACTTAAGAGCACCAAAGCTCTGAGCCATACAGACACGTAAGAATCACGCATTGACAGCTCCTCGGATTGACTGCACCTCGACCTCCCCCCAACTCGCTATACCTTCCTTCAACGAACGCACGGCACTTCTTGAGATGTCAAACTCGGGTTTGTGCATCTTCATGAAGGCGGCGCGCTGCATCACGACCACGAGCTCTTCTTCCTCCTCTTCCTCGTTCGACACGGCATCAGCTTGGGAGGTACTTCCTTCGTCACTGTCAGATCCGTGTCTGACTTGCTGCTCACTCTCAGTCGACATTGAGCATTTGTGCTTCTTGCACCTCATTTCGGTCAACACAGTCGTGGCACTAATGTCTCTTCTCACCCTCTCTCGAGGGTCGTACGGATACAAGTCATCGACGTCAACGCTGTCCGTGACCACCACAGCACAAGGTCTCCCACCCATCTGCTCCGACTCCTCAAAGTACTCCGTCAGCACCACTTTATTCACCTCCGACGTGATCCCGTGGCTGTCTGTCGACAACAACCGATAGTTCCATATCGACGTGCCATCATCCACCGTGTCGTAGTCTTCGCGAACTGTCGTGTGCCCCAGAGCTTCCGAAATGGTGATCTCCATATTCAGCATAAAGTACTTGATGGCTTCGAACACCTGCTTGATCGATTGGACGCCCGTGAAGTGGAAAAACTCGAATCTCTCGCAGCAAAAGTTCCCCTGAGCGTCTTCGTATCGATGGTCCATTAACTGAGGCTTCATCAGATCCAGATGCTGACTCCGAGCCACCACATACTGGCAGCCTCTCGTGATCATGTCACTTTTGAGACTCAGCAGCACTTGACGCCGCTCCCACCACTCTCTAGGCAGGTGAATGTGTCTGCACAATGGACTCCCAGTCTGTCTCTCCTGCACAACAGCAGCATCACCACCAAACAACAATAAAACCCACAACATAATTTAAAACCCAGCTAGAATTGTTTCTTAAAAAAACATTGACATATAAATAAAGATTACCTGCATCCCAGCCAGCATGGACCGAGCCGCAGCAACCGCCAGTTGCTGGCTGTGTATAATATCTCGGAGGGAATTATTGGCGCCCACCACGTCCAGAATTTGGGCTCTGGCACTCCTGGGACGCGCCTGGAGACGCGCCAACCGCCTCTGAAGCACCTGTAGCTGCGTCTTGAGCTTCTTCACCTCATCCTGCCGCACCAGGTACGAAGGTCTGCGGCGCTTGGGTTCGACACGTCGGTGTTCCTGTCTCTCCGTCATGTTTTTGATAATAGGACAAAATGGGAATGACCCAATGACTCAAATTGTATAAAGCACCCATTACTGATTATTCAATCTTATAGTTATCAAGTTTGAGGTGAGGAGTACGATGAAACTCAAGAACTCCAGACCCAGGTGGACGTTCTTGGACTTGAATACAAACCAACATGCTGCAGTTTCAGGCAACGGGTACAACCACAAATGCTGTTGAGTTGGTTAGAACATTATTTTGTATATTTTGCATGGAAACTCATGCGAAGAACCCGCAACCAAAATGACACGAATCCAACTGCTGGATTTACTCAAACCTCGTTTTTATTTTCGGATCACTTGAATGAAGACGAACGGTTTTGTAGACACCGAATACGTGAACCGCCCCCGGGTGATTGCGACGATAGTGTCGAGGAACCACGCCGTGCGTGATGACTATAACGTGATCTCAATATTGTACAGTGCAGATTCAAGTGCAAAAATCATTGGGCGGCCCATACACCTAAAGCTACATGTAGACATGACGGTCTGAAATACTGGACAAACAGAGACTCATAGTGCTAGGAATAGCAGAGAAGCTTCACCCCTTTCAGTTCGGCATTAAGTGGAAGCTGAGCACTATTACATGTACGTAGGCGCTTGCCAGTCTACTGTGTACTGTGTACTGTGCTCATACGCAGTAGTTTCTCCCCAGTGCCCATATCCTAAAGTCTATATTCCGTCTAGAATCTCGATTCTAGTAATAATGCTGCGGTAATTCTGCTGTTTCCCGCTCATAACCTGCCAGGTTCCTCGTCTTGGAGATCGTAAGCAAGTAAGTGTGACACCTATTGGAGTAAATGTTGCATTTGTTTCCGACTCGGCAGAGAAACAGTCGCGAGTCGGCGATTGCAATAACACGGCGATATTATAATAAAACAACGTAAACCTAATCGGGGTGACTGAGAGCACAAGATCTTTACTGCCAACGTAAATGCTTGCTTAAGTACCAAAAAGGGGGAATTACATGTAGGCAATGCAATGATGGCTCCAGCCCGAGGGCTCTACAGTTTGTGCTTCGCGGCACTGCAGTGTCCTTACTTTACTACATGCGTTCACAAGCTGCGTGAAGTTCCCGATGTATGCAGCTTGCGTGAAATTCACGCAGCTTGTGAACCAGGGGTGGAAAAATACAATAGAATATTGTACGGGGCTCTAACAAGATCAATAATAACTAGTGCAGTGCATTCACTCGCAGCAATTGCAATATATTTCTCACAACCACGCTTGGGTCCTATGAATTTGGGTTAGTCG
>LGSN01000954.1:0-17647 GCA_001314375.1 Phytophthora podocarpi | reverse complement strand
AGTTGGCAAGCACCTCCTTGGGCATCGCGTCCCACGCGTCTCCAAGCCACTGCATAGCGTCGGCGGTATCGATCGCGTAGACGTCCTCCTCGACGCACAAAAGCCTCAGCATAGCAGCGGCCGTCCTATCGTCTAAAATCCTTGCCTTAATCCACACAATGACGTCTTGATCCATTGGTTGCAGCGGTTGACTTGCTATTTGTATAGAGTGCAGGCCTCACTCCGCTCAGTACTTTGGCCTCTATCTTTCAATAACTTATAACATGCGTGATCGCAGGTGATTAGCTATAAGGTGGCTCTCCAAGACGCCCATGACTGTACCATTTTTAAATGGTAAAAACAAAGATAGATGAGATTGAAAAGTCATAATAGTACATATCTAGTTTTCGTTGTCTACTAGGCCGCACGTCGGCGTCACGTGAGCGTTGTCAAACACACAGGATACGTCGTTCAGGTTCCCCAACAACTGTAGCATGGGCGTCAGCATGTCAATACTGTACTGGACACTCACGATGCGCCGAGTGTCAGGGTCCCATTGGAAATACACGGAGCCACGCATGTGGAGTCGTTCGTCAAGCAACTTGGCAGCAAGCGGCGAGTTTTCGGCGTTCGTCAAGTGAAGGAACGCGTAACGTAGAGTGTTAGCGCTGAAGATGACGTAACATTGGTGTTAGCAACCATCAAATCGTTTGGGCCGGCCTCGAGACACTCGAGCTGAGTGGTGAAGTCTTCGTTCACAAGCATAATTCGTTTCCAATCTTTCATGAACGCCTCCACACCACGCCCTGATTCCCCGATGACGTCTGATGCCATTGTAGAACAAAGGAACCCCCATTGGATGTAGGATTCCTTCGAGCTGTGCGTTCCGGAAGTGCTACTTGGATTTGGGCGCACACGACCCCCTTTCAAGCCCTTGCGGAAGACTCGAAAGTACTCTGCCACTACATTCCAAGGCGTTTTCACGAAAACACTAGACGAAACGACTCGGTGCTGGATCTTCAGTTTTCTAATGTCTTCGCGAAGTAGCAGAACGGCGTTCTCGACGGAAAGTGCGCGGCCCAGTACCTTCTTCCTGTGTCGCTTTTGTCTCGACCGGCCGAGTTGCCGACGAAATTCTATCGCTTTGGTTTCCAGAGACCTCAACGCTCTTGCAGTGTCTTTGTCAGCTGCTAAGGCCCCTCCGGGACCCGTCACCGCCTTCGCCGCGCTGGTAAGAGAAAAATAACTCGGTGGACGTGTGCAGTAGGCCGTACTCGTTGGAGGCCGCGTGCTTTGTTCAACGTCGTCAGCAAGTTCCGACGCTCCGTTACAATCCAGCGCATCTTGATGTTCATCAGGTATGTCGAGCAGACTGCTTCCGACGTTGCTGTTTAGCAAGCGCGATTGAAGAATGAAATTGAACTTTGGTTGATTAAAACTTGTTTGCTTGCATTCGTTGCCACTTTCTCCGTCGTCCGCAGTCACCTGATCGTGATATGCCCGCCTTGAACGCTGTATAACGTTGCAGATGACGTCGTCACTCATCCAGCGGTTATTGGGAGGCCAAAGAGCGCTGCCGTCCATTGAAATTCAGACCAAGGAATTTTGAAGAATGACAGATATCCATGTATGGACATCTACGCGTTACCTTGGCTTTCTTTCATCACCCTTGCCACTTGTTTACTTACACACTGAAGGTTTTCTCATATTGAAATCAACTTTTGTGCGAGGCAATCAATGATTGCAGTGTCATCTGTAATACCCCAGGACCGTACTTAAGTACACCTCAGCTGATCGGCTCATCAATTGCCAGCAGAACAACAAATCGGCCACGCCTCCGTGGATGCCAACAGAACACTGTAAGCTTACGGGTCTCTTTGTCGCCGGCGGAATGTCAAGTCGGAGGGGGGGGGGCATGCAACTTGAATTTTGCTAACTGCTCAGCACAAGTCATGGTATTTCGGACACAAGAGCGACAGCGAAGCCAACCAAACAGTCGCTGCTGACCAGGAAACCGCAAAATCGTATTATAGAACAGTTATTATTAATAATAACTCCTCATCCATTTGAGCATCTAATAAAATCGTTGTCGTGTATCTGAGAGAAATTAGCTGATTCACTTGACGAGAACCAACACGTACCAACATATTAGTCCTGGCTGAGTACTACATGCAGCGTTAAAACGCTTTACGCCCGCTTGTTGTTGGTAAGGTCGCAGCTCATAATACCAACGCCGTCTCTGAATATGGCGCGTTACAGGGGGAACAAATGCGCGACCGAGGAATCACTACCAAGAGAGATTGCCGTTGACTGCGCGAAAAAATCAAGCTGAAGACCTTACTTGACAAGTATGGCGGCTTGGAACGTAGCCGCAGAATATTTTCGCCTGTTCCGCACCGGGTTTGCGTTTGTTTTGACGTCTCCACAGTATCACTGCAACGCTGCACCATTAACCCCCATAAGTTTGTCGTGTAGTCAGAGAATTTCTGCAAGTAACAACAGCTCTGGCCGTATTTAGTGGGGGAGGATACGGCGTGGAGTAGCCCGACATTGAGATCGAGCTACAACGCCTTGAGCTCGTACCTGGGCATTCGCTGATACTGACACCAAATACAATTTATCGTGTTGGAAAGCACATTGCATCATACATCCAATGGCCTGCAATTGGAGCGCGATTGGTTGGGCAGCCGTTTGTGAATTCGCTGAGGACCACGCGAATGACCGCGCCATCGGCGCGCGGGACACAGTATGACACAGATGAAAAGGCTAATGCATTCGGGCTTGGGAGTGACAAACATTATTCAATCAAAAGCAGCAGTACATGTGCACTTCAGTCAAGTGTTTTTTCTGATGCATACACATTTATGTTGATGGGGTACTTTCAGGAGTCACAAGTGCGTTGTCAAACACGCGAGAAACAGCCTCCAAGCTTCCCAGCAACTCCAGGAGCAGTGTGAACAAATCTACTTTGTGCTGCACCCTAACAATGCGTCCCTTCTCGCCATCCCACTCAAGATGAACGCATCCGCGCATGACAAGTTGTTGGCCCAGCAACTTGGTTGCAAGCTGAGCTCGTTCTTCTCCTTCTTCATCTTCAACCAAACGTGGGAACGCGTTGCGCAGTGTGTTTTCAGTGATTGTGAGTCTGCCCAGCGTCTTTCCAACCATGAAGCCTTCCGCATTGTTCTCCAAGCACATTAACTGAACATCAATGTCCGGGTGGAACGTCGTCACGAAGCTCCAACTCTCCATCAGCGCGTCCACACCACGTCCCATCTCGCTCATCACATTTGGCGCCATCGTTGCTAGCAGAAAACTGCGCTGAGCCTCCGCTTGGAACGGCGAGGACATGGCAGAGCTCTGACTTGGCTCAGCCGAAGCTCTGACGCCGTAGCGGAACATGCGAAAATACCTCGCCGTGACATTCCAGACCGTCGTGTTGGACATGACACCAGCTGAAAGCACTTCTCTCTGCAGTTTGATCTCCTGGACGTCTTCTCGCAGCTTCTGGATGCTCACCTCGAGGTCCTCGACTTTCTTGCGCTGCTTCATTTTGTGCCGTGCCTGATGCACCCGATTGCGCTCGCGACGGAATTCGACTGCATCTGCGTCGTCAGTGGACGCAGCACTGCGTTTATGTTGACGCTTAGGTTGAGCGGAGACTTGGGAGATGTAGTGTCCTCCTTCGACGAATGAGACTGCCAATTGGACACTCGACAACTGGCTCTTCTGCTGCTGGAAGGAGCCCGGGCGGAAGCCGATGGCGTCGTTCGGGGGACTGTACGAGGACGGTCTGCTGCAGGACGTCGGCGATCACGGTGTCGCTCAGCACCCGGCGGTTCGGAGGGTAGAGTGCGCTGCTGTCCATCGCGGCGATTGTGTACTGAAGGTCTCAAGTGTCCGGTTTTCCCGATTAAGTAAAGGCTGGTTACTGGGTAACAATAGCCTGCTTCATTGGCTGAAAATGAGTTCTGCTCCCAGAACGAGTTCTGGTGCCTCTACCGTTTTGTGTGGTACCCAGAACATCTCGTGCATGTGAGAACGCGTTTTGCTGTGTCTGTCAGCTGTCGATGGAGCAACGAAATTGGGTGCCAATATCGCTAGGAGAGCATGTAATTGAACGATGCCCTTGATAGCTGGCAACCGGATGGCAAGCAAAAAAGTGCTATCGTGCTGGAACATAGCAGCGATAGCTAGAGAAGACGCAGGCGTGATGTGGTGCTGGTATGCAGTTAGGAGCGAGCTACGTGCATTCGATACTACCGGTAGGCATTGTCACCTTCTGCACGGACTTATACCAGCGCAGAACTATTTCTGACCAACACATAAACTTAGAACGAAGCTCAGAACTCATGAATTCTGACCACGAGTTTGCTTCGACTTATCTCAATCCCTAGTGGCGATCTCAGCACAGTTTTACTTATACCAGGGCCTTACTGTCAGGAGTCCTGCGAGTAAGGATTCAATCGAGTAAGGATTCCATCAATGCAGACCATGATATACAGGGCAAACGCATAGTGTGTTGGCACCACAGTCAAATTCACCAGCGTGCTGAATTCCCCAGACTGAGTGCTTCGAAATGTCGCGCAACATGCGCAACCACCATCAGGCGATGCATCTCTTGTTCAAAGTCTTGTTCAAAGTCTTGTTCAAAGTCTTGTTCAAAGTCTTGTTCAAAGTCCTATTATTGTGTGTTCTTCTTTAGATTTCCAACCAGGGTCGAATCGCCAGCCAATCGGCCTTGACACTTGGCTTGACTATCAAACTCATTCTAAGCACAAATCGTACTTAACATATGCCCGCCTGTCCATACTAATAAACATATTATGTTTTCGCCATGGGTGATTTACGAAGTGACTTGAATTTGTATTGGTGCAGTTTCGTAGGAATCCGGGAACTGACCCGATTTGGTAAATTTAGACGGATAGCGTCAACAATGAGGTAACTTACGGATACGTTTGCCATCATCACGTTGTTAGGACGCAGCTCGAGACTGTCAAGTCGGATATCAATGTCTTCGTGATAGAGTGAAATTAGCCTCCAGTCCTTTACAACTGACTCGGCTGCACTTGAAACTCTTCGACCTCTTCTCGCAGTTGCTTGATGCTGTCGTCGAGGTCTGTTACAATTTGCGCTTCTTCATAATATACCGCGCCTGGTGAATCCGACTTCGTAGCTCTTTAGCAGCTTCGCGGGCTTCTTAGTCGCCTTGGTCGATTTCTAGAGTTGGTCCAGTCTCTAACTGGGAATGCAGCGATTTTTGTCAGCAATACCCTCGGTGTAGACTACCGATGTCGCTGCGAGTCTCGCACCCGATACACTTGACTGAAAATTAGATTAAACAGATGGCAGGGTTGAATCAAGACTCAAATTGCGATAGACGAAGCTGAATGTATATATATGGAGTGCTATCCGACCTTCCACCCTGGGTCTTCTTCGTAAGTCTATAAGTATTCGCGAAATATAGGCTAGAGCGTTCCACCACGTCATTCGGCACGGGGAGGCTGCACCGATATTTATTTGGTCGAACTTGTGGCCATTACTTAAGTATATCCCTAGGCTTGCGTTGTCGAGGGGCAAACGAAGGTGCAAGTATGGTTATGGTCCATAACTTATCGGATGATAACAGACACTATTAATATGGTAAGGCTGGAATCCGAGCGTTTAACGAAGAGCACAAACGTATAATTTGCTGGTGAGATACGTACTGTACGCACTGTCGACGATTTGTTGAAGCTTGGGCTGCATAACGACATTTATGATGACGTTAGTGACGGCTGTCTTTACGTGTACAATTTTCAGAAATTACGGATTTGCCTTCTGTGACCCTATCGCACAAACAATGTATGAAGGCGAAGAGCTATTTTACGACAAGTCCGTCGCGTTATAATATAACTTTACACTAGCTCCATGCCAAACATGAAAGATGATAATAGAATGAAACCAGGAGAGTAACAACGTATTGTATGAATGAAGGCAAGTGTTTTTATCATGTGCATCGTGACTCACGTCTCACGGTGTGAGGCCTATCCACTGTGTGCTTGACCGTAATCAACAAACATCCACCAACTTGGTCTCCTCAACGTGGTGTTCTGTCAAAGTTTAAAGGGAGAATAGCGGCACCGACAATCTGTTTGAGATCATTCTACTACCAACCGTTGCCGTCTGCCACCTCTGACAGTGCCGACGGCCAATGGTCAAGTGTGCGATCTATAATTCCTCCGAACAGCCAACACCTGAGCGCCTTGATAAAAAGTATTCCTTCACGCCAAAGATCAATATCACGTTTGAGCAAAGAGGTTGATGCATATGCTCAGGAAGACTCCGGCACACCTTACCAATGTCCTACGTAGTCTCCTAATTTTTTTATCAGTGTCAAAATGTGGCGGATCAAAGTGTCTGGTACTCTCGCACGTGCAGTCTTCTTCTTTTTGAACAACATTGTGTTACCGAAATCAGGACCAACGCCGCGTAACCCACTTGAAGTGCAATAGAAACGCCGCTACATGTAACAAACTACATGTACTTCGTGAAACTTGACCGTCGAAGTCTTCACGATTTATTTTATCACTATTATGGTTGCCAGCCAAAGTTGTACAACCGGATGAGACGGAAGGTACGCGTGCAACAGGAATTTGTACAAGTAAAGCGGTAGCACATTACTGGACTCGGTCCGGAGAACCTGCTGGTCCTGGGGGAGGTGCTATCCCTCTACTTCTTCCACCTGGCAGTGGTGTGGGGGCCTCGATGATTTCAGGCGTCAAACAATAAAAAAAAATGAACCATCATTAGTGAAGGCACCCTTTGCTATGCGTTTGCTCACCTTTTGTCCACAAAGGATCTGCTGCTGGTGCAGCATTTCTCGGTTGACGACTTGTGGTTTAGTGTGCCGTTAAATTTCCCAGCAGTCGTAGCATTGGTGTCGCCATGTCAGATTTGTTCTGCACGCTCAGCACACGCTCATTGTCGGTATCCCACTCGAAAATTGTGGAGCTCTTCATCACGAATCTCTTGCCGAGTAGCTTTGCAGCTAGAGCTTTTCCACTATCCGATATTGCCAAACTTGGGAAGGCGTGGCACATTGTGCTTTCACTGATGACGATTCCAACCACAGTCGTAGCAATCAGAGGGTCACGAGGCCATTCTCGAGACCAAAAACCTGGGTACCGATATCTGGGATAGAGAAACCAACCTCCAGCCTTCGAGCTGTCCACACCACATCCAATAACACCGATCAGATCCGGTGCCATCACTTCACGAAGAAAATCTTGTTGCATACGTGATTCGTACGGAAGCAGCGAAAAAGACGGAAGTACTTCGCTATCACACCCAACAGAGCAATGCTGTCAAGAATACGAGGTGCAAGAGTCTGGCGTTGTAACTCGAGCTTCTGAACCTGCTCTCTTAGGCGTCGAACTTCCTCCTCGAGCATAGCCCCGTGCTCGTAGCTTTTGTCTGTATCGAATTTGTGTTTTCCGACGTCGCTCTCGATGTAGTTGAAGGACACCTGCTTCGCTTACTTGATGAGTTTCGTCTTGAGCTGATGTGACGCGGTTTGTAGCCGAATCTGCTGAGCTCGGAGGCGATAAACGCTTGCGACTTGTAGGTCTTTCTTTCCGGCAAGGTCCCTCGGCTGCTACGGAACTCAATGTTGAGGATGAACTTGTATCTGGTACTCCACGGTGTCCAGAGCCATCGAATCGAGCAATTACCCCGGAATTTTGATCTTGCCGATGCTGTTCGTGCGGCGGTGACATCGCACTGCTGCATTAGAGCAGCAAATAAAAGAATGGCTTTTTGGCTGAAGCGGTCTCGAGAAGAGGTCTGCAGCACTCCAACACAGCGCCGATCACATCGTCGCTTAACCATTTATTAATTCTATAGGGAGGGTAGAGCGCGCTGTTGTTGACCATTGGAGAAGAAGTCGTCAGCGCGTGAAGAGTGAACGAAATACAAACAGTCGGAAGTGTTGGATTACGTATCATAGTTCCTCGTCGACCAAGGAGAGTTCAAGGACCGTGGTGGATACTACTACATGTATACCACTGGATAGCTCGAGGATAATTTATCCTATCCTGGATAACGGGTTCCCTGATTGCAGCATGCACTCACGAAATTGTTGCTTGCAGCTTCCACATGCTTGTCGTTTTTGCACATACACGAAGATCCAGTTGGTCTGCCTGGAAAGTGGCAACGAGTATGGCGCACTCTTGCTGTGGTTCAAACGTGGTTGTCGACTACATTCCAACCTTCGGCCTCCAAAATGGCAAAGGACCGGATTCGCAATGTCACCTCACCGTAATGATTGGGTGTGCTGTTAGCATACTGATAGCCCGCATTTCTATGGCACACTGCGAACTCACGAAGAGTGAGAAATACAGTGTCTCGTCATAGGTGGTCAAGACTACTACATGTAGTACCCTAGAAGAGGACGCTTTCACTGTGATCGACCGTTGTCATTCCATATCCTTGAAATGGTCGCTTGACACCATTTTTCGTTATGCATGTGACGATGTCAGTCCATGTCGCTCATCCCATCTGGATTGTAGACAGGAGCATTTCTCAAAATTCCAGCAAACGGCGAGCTACAATGGCCAAGAGCGCACTCTCCCCACCGAACAGCCAGTGGGAGTGCGGCGATGTACTGGAGCGCGCCAGACCATCATCTCACAATTTCGCTGACCAAAACGCTTCCATTTGTTACGACACCCCGCAAGACGCATCCGACTCGGGTCGAACTGAATCACAGGGTCAATTGGTGGCAACAGCATCTTGGCCCACGCGTAGGTTGGCGAGTGACGTGGGTTTTGCCATTCCTGCTACTTATGTAAGCGATCTACAGCCGTCCGCAAAAGCCATCACAGAAATACCCAGCCACACAAACCTCATAACCCCGCAGAAATCCTCAAGTACAAAAATACTGCAGACGCACCGAGAGCGTCGTAGGCTTACCCAAATTCGGTATAGGAAAAAGCTGAACAATGGCGCGACAATCCTTGAAAGAGACGCACAACTATTGCGAGAAGAAATCCAGAAGCTTGAGCTGCAACTCCGAACTATTGCTCTGCATTCAATCGCAAAAACTACTTCGTGGAACATGGTCGGCGAGTATTTCCGCCTTTCACTTCGGCTTGACGTGTGGACGCCATTGGCCGAGCACAGCAGGAATATCAGACTGGTACAAGAACTGAGTGTCCGACAGGAATTCCTACATGATACAATGTTTATAGCAAGAAGCTCAATAATTACGCTGGTACGCTCGATTAAACGTCCGACGTCTGCAAGAAGAAATTTGTAGCCTACCAGGGCATCTTGTCACCAGCGAGTGTCGATGAAGCAAGTGGGCATGAGGAGTTTCAGGCTCTCGGAATACCGCACTGTGGGAAGCACGCGTCCGTAGTGCTTTTTACGTGCGACAATGTCACCAATGTGATCAGCTCGACGTCTAGGCGATTTAACAAGAGTACAAAGCGATTTCTCTCTAAAAGCTGTGCCGACTGCTGCCACGGAAACATATATAATTTTCTCGGATACCTACATGTCTGTAGTGAAGACTGAAGGCTGGACACCAGATTTATAAAGGAGGACACATACGTGTTCGAGAGTTCTGGTTGATAGTAGAGTCTGATGCTGCAAGGAGTATCTCCAATTGAAGGAGGCAACTGGTCACTAAGCCAAGACTTTCAACTTCAATTGACGGCATACGATTTGGACTGGGAATCCGTAGTGACTTACCCAAGATTAGCCAATGCACGCTACTCACTTCGAGCATTTGCTGCATAGGTAGTATCCCAAAATCTACTTGTTTGTGTTCTTCATGGTACGATCAGATAATATTCTTGCCAATTCCGAGTGTTATATGTACCTGTATGGATTCACCATCCTGGGGCGAATCCTCAACCTGAGCATGTGGCACCTGGCAAAGGATCGGACCATGCAGTCGGTCCATTTCCCCTTTCACTTTGACTTGACAATGCGCCATTGCTGATCAAGAGCAATGGTGTTGGCACCACCCAACATTCAGTGACTAAGCGACGACATTATTGGCAGAGTGATTGAGCGCGTCAAACGGAAGATCGAAGCGCCCAGGGCTGCCCAACTCATGCTTCTACCACCGCAACCGAGAGATGTTTGCCTACTGATTGAAGCGAAAGTTGGCCAGCATAGTTACGAATGTTCGAGTGTACCGTATTTTCTTGACCTCACTGTCCACGGAACTCGTCCTCATCGAGTTCCGTGGACAGTGAGGTCAAGAAAATACGGTGCGATACAGGAAAGGGTGGTGGAACGCACATCTACACTCTTTAGAGTGAGATTCGACTGTTCCGAGAAGAGATTTACAAGCTCAAGCTCCACTGATAATTTGTTGCTCGGAGAATACAACGTATTGGAATATGGTAGCATAATAATTCCGATTCTTTCGATACGGGTTCATGACTCCTGTGTCAACGACAACGTCTATTGGATCCTCAAATGCTTTAAAGCTGGATTTGGCGTGGAGACACTTATGGAGCACTGGAAGACTATTTTCCTTCACCACGAAGACTTGGACATGCACGTTATGCGGCTTGAAAATGGTGAAGGGGAATCACTAGTTGCAGCCGTCAAGCTGTACACGACTATCAGCGAAGCCACTATTCTCTACACATTTCTGCGTACCTAGACAGACAGCGAAGAAGGTAAAGCCTCCCCGCTTACTGCAATGTTGCTTGGGCAGCTACTTCATCAGCATGTACGACACGGCGGATACGAAAACGCCGCTGCTGCGTAGCTCCTGTGCTTCGTGGTCCTCTCCAGACTACGTGGAGATTGTTCGCTGCTTAATTAAAATGCTTGAGCAAACGATGGTGCGCAGGGTTACTGCAGTGCGTGATTCACAGATATGAAGACTACGGCATCAAGAAATCTACCAACACTTATTTCACAGAATATGCAGCAATTACATGTAGTGGTCTCCCTCGCCTGGCACTAACCTACTCTCGGGACTGACGTGGGCACGGTCGAACACGTGAGCGGCGTCCTCCAAACTTCCCAGGAGCTGCATAATTGGTGTCAGCATATCCACGATGTACTGCAAGCTGACCACGCGGCCCCCCTCCTTATCCCAGATGAAGCTCACAGCTCCTTGCATCACAATTCGTTGGTTGAGCAGTCTAGCAGCGAGAGGGGTCCAATCTCCGTTGTCGAACAGGTGTGGAAACCCATGACGAAGCACCTTTTCACTCATGGTAGTAGCACTTCTCACCGTGGCAATCAAATCTCCACCAGGTCCGACATCAAGTCGCACCAGTTCGATTTCAATCGCGTCATGGTAGAGCGACAACTGCATCCAGTTCTCCATCAAACTCTCGACGCCGTATCCAGTATCTCCAGCAACATCTTCTGCCATAGTAGCGAGGAAAAAGTCTCGTTGCACCGATGACTCTCGTGGCTGTAATGACCCATTTGAAGCTAGAGGATGCAGCGTTGAAATCGGTGCTTTGTATCCGTTCCGAAAGAGACGAAAGTACTCCACTGCAACACTCCAGACCGTTGTGATGGTCGACACACCAGCTGAAATAACCTCCTTCTGCAGTTTGAGCTGCTGGACCTCCTCTCGAAGCTGTCGGATGTTAATCTCGAGGTTCATCACCTTCTTCTGTTGTTTCATCTTGTGCATGGCCTGGTGCATCCGGTTGCGCTGTCGCCGGAGTTCAATTTCAGCTGCAACGCACTTCTCGGCCTGGTTCATGGGCAAGTGTCTCGTATTGTCAACTTGGTGCATGGGGCTGCTCCCACTGACGGGGACGACGAAGCGGTCGAGGGACTGAGGTCTGGTGCGTTGTACGACCAGACGGACGATGCCGTCACTCAACCACTTGCGGTTTGGCGGGAAGAGGATGCTGTTGTCCATGAGCTTTAGGAGGAGTACTGTTCGCAGTGGCGATGACACGATGTATTGTAAAGTGGGCTCCCCAGACACGAAGTCTGCGAGAATGATGGAGCGATGCAATCATGATTTAGTCACGCTAAACTAAGCGATCCGTCTCTCCCCCTCAAGCCAGTGGCCTGCTTGAGCGAGGTCTCTGTCAAGAATATTGAAGGCCTTTCAGCTGTCTCTCAATGGGCCAATCCAGGTCTCTATCTTTGCTAAGAACCTCAGGACCGAGCATTATTTTAGATTACACGAGAAATTCTCCTTTGGTGGCGATTGTGGTCGTCTCGCTCGGCATCTTACACGAGAATTGGGGCCTATCCATAGTGCATTTGGGCTTGATGAGCAGTTTTGTGCCAATAAAAATTGGAATTAAAAAATGGAAAAATTGTCCCAAACAGTCACAATTAGTAATTGACGATCAATTACTTAATTGTATTGGATATCCAAGTGACTTGGAAAATGTCAGGTGAGGGAGTCGGAAATGAGCCAATCAGATGAGCGAAAGAGGGTGCGGCACCTCCAATACAAAACCTTGTATAAAAAATTCAGGACTAATCAATGTCAACATTGAACAATTATCATTGAGCCATGAATGCAAATCTCAATCAATTTTTCAATTTAATTTGGCACAACGCTGTTGATGAGTGGCACCAAATCCCGTCTTGCAAGAGAACGATGGACTAAGGCCTTAGCTGTGTCAAATGCGGCGTCGAAGCCACCCTGCTCAGTTGACAAAGTAAACGACAGAGCTGAGTAGGATATGGCAGCTCACTTGGCAGCCCGTCATTTGGGCTGACCGATGCACAAATACCCTTCAGTACGGCAGCGCTGTGTCAAGTGAAGATGGCGATTGTATCCTCGGAAGCATGTAGTAATACCCCACAAGGTCCACCGTACAAGACAACCACTTTCAAACTGTTTCTCGTTCAGCCACTTCCTTTCTTCGTTATCTGAAGTCCTGTCAGCCATTATAACACTAACAAAATTTGTCCTTAAAATAAGGACAAACATGGATTTCGAAATCGCTGTGATTTTGTCCTTACATGTTAACGCCTGATTTAAGGACAAAACCTACCATACAGCTCTGTATAGGGCTTCTGACTTGCATGAGTGTCCATTACAACATATCTTATACAGTAGGGTGGATTGTATTGGATACACTGCGCCGACCAAACAACTTGAATCTATTATTAGAGAATACCGATTTTGTCCTAAAGGACAAAACGACTTTGTGATATGTTATTAAGGACACCTGGAAATTGCCAATTCTTGCAAACACCAAAGTAATTGGTAAAATGGCGGTGATACCATCCAATAGCTCTAATGAAGAGCTACACGTCTATACCAACTTTTCAAGCATCACTGATTAAACGCGGGTGGGTTAACTTTTGATCCTTAGTTTTGTCCTTAATCTGGATTTGTTGGGGATAAAGAGAGATGTTGAGAGAACGCAGCCTATCTAGTGACATTTTGTTTTTACGTACTATTTGTACCATGTAGGACGTTCCTGCCATACTGTACATGTACAGCTTTCAGCACATGGCTGATCAAGCTTGACAACACATGCAATCACTAGATGCGAAAACTGGTCGCGAAATCAAAGATTGCGAAAGCAATCTGCTGCGGCCGACAAGCAGGAGAATCACATGTTCTTGTAGTTTTGGCACACAAAGTCAGTTATTACACATAGGATATGGTGGTTTCACACGAGGCTGTGATGGTCCACATAAGATTATGGTATTTTTAAACTAATGCCGTGCGTTTGCCCGGAAAGCTCTGGATATTTGCCAGACGTATTGTAATTATTGACGTACATATATACTATAATTATGATGATATTCAATGGCAATATTCCCGTATTTTCGTCAAGGTATTCAAAGGTTTTAAATTTAAAGTTTTATTATAATTGAACATCAAAATTATTACATGTATTTAATACGTCAATAATTAATAATTTCAAACACTGGTTATTATTGACTTGATATGGTTGAAACCCATCAATTTGTCACGATATGGATTCTACAAGTAGGATGCGGATATTATAGTACTTCCTCTGGCCCACTTAAGAAACAGCACTTCGGATTTAACCTCATTTTGTGTGGTATACATACTCACATATGATTGGATATAAACAGGATTTAGCGTTGGTGATTGGACAAAATCATTGCGATGTGCATCAAACAAGGGAAAAGGCCTGAAAAACCTTAAAATTCTTTGCTGCATACTGCGTCTCCAGGCGACTCTATGCAATCGTGATATGTTTACACATGTAGGAAATTATCTCCAGATTACGGTGATATCTTTCAAATTTAATATCGCTAAAATTGATCCAATTCCGCATAAAAACCTAATTTCATCAAAAATGACCTACAGCGAGGAAGCTATAACTTGTTTGTTTTAGCTTTAGAAAAATAGCCAATAGCTTCACGAAACGGGGCTGAAACTCAGCTTTTTTTTTGCGGTATGGCTTGCCTCTGGGGAAAATTTCTATGACATGTTATGGCCAAAAAGGATGAGTGTTGTTACTTATAGAAGTACACGCTGTTCAAGGAGTCATTTTAAGGAGTGGGTGTTTTAAGGAGGGCGTGTCGACCTCGTGCCCTGCTTAAAGATAACTGAGCAAGACGTCTACAGAAGTTTCAGACTCCCGTCGTGCCTCCTCGTAGCTCATCCTTCGGCAAGCTCCAGGTGGAGCTGTCCTGAGTGTACTGGTATATAGCATACAATTTCAGGCCGATAATTCTAGAACAGGAGCTATAAGCTGTCTTGGACAGCACTAACTCCCCTGAGTGGACACTACTATTTGATTGTTAGGTGTAAATGTGGATTGTCCAAAACAGTTGCACGAATGTTGTCCTTCACCGACTGGGTCAACATTCACCCATTTCACTATAGGATATGATGATTATAAAAGTTCCCGTCATGGTGTTTAAGATAATCAATCAAACCAAGTGTTTGCACAAATTACGAAAATACAAAAATATGTGTTTATACAAGATTCACGACGGTTCACGAACCCCCCTACTGGTAAAGACTCTGAGCTCTAAATATATATATCCGGAGAATACGTGTACAACAACTGGTATTAGGTAGTAGTATGGCACCATCCTCACGTCACCGATGTTGCTAGGGAGGAGGGGGGCATTACTAAAAGTGTAATGGGCCTACTTAGCCCAATACTTGAGCTTACACGTGTGCGCACGTGTATGAGGAAGCGTAGGTTTCTTAGACTTAACTCTATTATACTTGCGTCCTGCAAGTATAATTAAAGCTAGATTAAANCCGACGGGTGGTCGGCAGAATCCTACGATTCTAATTGGGTAGAAAGATGCTGCTTTCTACCGATGAGATCTCTAAATGCATGCGGACCAGTCGTCCGCCTAAATGTAACCATTGTTGTGCCTCACACCAAGGGAGGAGGTAACTAACTTCTAATAGAAGCCGCTTCTGATAGGTTACAAGTGATGCAGCCACTTGTACGTGTAACCCCGTTACAGGCCGGACTGAGACTGCGAGCTGACGGTGCTGGCAGAGTGCATCAACCGCGTGTGTACTGAGGAAGCACTGCGCAGAGTTGCCCCACAGCCACATCCAACGGCGACTGCGTACCAGGCCTGACGATAAGTGGAGGTGCCCCCCCCGTCATATTACTTTCGGTGCAATAGACACGATATTTGGCACGTCATCAAGAAGTGAAGGTCCTACGTAGGTATCCGTAATTTGAACAAGCACGATCGGCAAGTCGTCGGATAGGAGAAACATAACACCAAGACTACGGCGTTCGTCCCATTACACAATCCTGCCGTTTGATCCCTGTTAAAGTTTAGCGTGACATACAAAGCTTTAATTTGCTTGCTACACTCGACCGTGATCTGAATTTGTTAATTTTGCCTCCTTTACTAGGTCATTCACTGTTCCTGCGGGGATATCCCGATTCGTTGTTAATCGTTCTTGTTGGACGAAATGCCGTGAGGCAATGTGTACAGTCGCAGCACCGGCTGCGTGAATTATTTCGTCGTTGACGGGCGGCAATACTGATCCGATGAGAAATATCTCTCACAGTCTGAAATGAAGACAATGCAATCCACAGCAACGAGTCGCTGATGACCTATCCATGGTCCATATATGACATCTAAGTATGCTTAACGTTTTTATTCGCTGAAAGTCTTTAGTTTCATACGGTTGGCCTACCAAAGTCCGTACCATCGGGATCGCCATTTCGGAGATTGACCCCATCGTTTCAATTATGTTCCTTTTTATGGTCAGTTTTAGCTAAAACGTACTCCGCGATAAGAGCCTTTTCGGAGAGACATTTTACTTGAAAAGCGCAATAACACTCGACACAATATCCAGAACAAATGACAAACGCAATCCATCATCAGACCCAGCTGTCGCATTTGCATAGCAAGGGGCAGCTTCAATCACACGGAGGGCTTGCCTTTCGGCTTGTTCTCGTACGGATTGTAGTAGCCCGGTACGTCTGCATGAGTATCATCATTACCATGCTGACTCTTTGAAGATTGCTTGCCCTTGTTCTGTTTCTACCCATCGGCTAGTCCTTTTTCGAAGCACGGCATTCGCGCTCATAGTGGCCCCGTTTACCACAATTCCAACACTGAAGATTTGTGCGCAGTCGCTTTATCTGTTCACCACTAGCACATTCATCATTGGAACCGCCATGTATCTTCTCGTTTCCTTGCGCAAAAACGCACGCTGTTCATTAGGCTGCTGCGGTGCTGAGGGTGCCAGCCAGTGGCAGCAGAAGCCCTCCACTCTTGCGAGCTCTCGACTCCGAGACAGCCTTGGCATGCTTCACTCGCTCCTCTAAACTAATCAATTTCACTTTCGCCTGCTGCAAAGTGTAGTCATCCGTATTATCAAAAGTGTTCACCATGTTTATATACTTTGGTCCTAGACCAGTCAAAAGCGCAGTGATCACCTCACGACCCGAAACTTCTTCGCCCATGAGGGTTATATCTTGTCTTATTGGCTCCACGCGATGAATATAGTCACGAATCGATTCGTTTTCGCCATCAAATTCTACATTCAACAGCTCCTGACGCTTGAAGAGAGCCACAGCAAACGACTTCTTTTTAAATCTTCCACTAGAGCACCCCAAGTTGCCTGAGGCGTCTCCAAATGGGTTAGTCGCACGCGAGTTTCATCGTCCAACGCGTTTGTTAGAATGTCGTTCAGCAGAAGCACCTTCAGTTTCCACTTCTTGCATCGTCTTTTCGTTTCTAGGGTGTCGTCCCAGTCAGGCTTGGACTCGTCCCCAGTCAGAATCTTCCAACTCTTCAGTGCCTTGAGCGTAGCTTTGAGAATTTTGTTGTAGGCCAAGAAATTCTTGCCATTGAACCTCGAGTTGTGAGTGGTATCAATGCGATGCCCTTCCAGGCCACCTTGGTTTGGGCTCATAATCATGAGAAGCAGCCACTTTAGTATCTTACAACAGATAACGGCTTTACTTTGCGCAGACAGAGACTGGCTATATTTTCCGTAGGAGAGATTGTTGAAGGTCAACCGGTATATTGGTGAGTACCGGTTTGTGGCAATGACCAACACTCACCGCCTCGACAGCCATTCTACATGTTTACTCCATGTTTACGGTAGGTAGGACATGCATCTCATGATTGTGGGTACAGGATCTGTTGCCTGATCCTGCACGTGTCATTTGCTGATTGGCTGGAACAACTCAGGAATCCAGTAGACAATCCAGTAGAGGAGGCTTAGAGGTAGCTAGGTAGTTAG
>LGSN01000953.1:0-15199 GCA_001314375.1 Phytophthora podocarpi | reverse complement strand
GACAATAACCAGGATCAGAAGTATATACTTCTTCGATAGGCTTGCCCTTGTATTTTCCAAAAGTTAGTTCGTTCGACATGTTATCAGTTGGGTGTATCTATATACATACCCCTATTCTTTTTGAGAAATAAATAAAATAATTCTGAAATTCAGAATAATAATATGATCAACTCACTTTCTATAGAAAAATTTCAGCTCTGCTTCATAGTCATTGACACTATTTATGCTGCTTGGAGGTGAGAAAGGTACCCCCTTTACATCAGAGTGGGTCGAGAGGTCGCGTGGTTAAAACCATCGGCTGACGCATCTAACCAGACGAGAGAATTTGAAACCCACTTGAGATGCATTGAGTGTGTCCTCACGCTCTCAGCTAGTCGAGCGGTCGGCTCGTTGAAACCACCAGCTGGCGCTATGGAATAGCTAAACCTATTCTTGTTAAATAAAGCTATAAAAAAAAAACTGCCAGTGTAATGTGCTGAGAGAAGCACTTTTCTTCTTCTTTAGAATGAAACCCTCTTTGGATGCAATCCCAATGTTGCTTTGTGCGGTGCTCGGAGGTGTGGAGGAGACCTCCTTCGCACCAGATGCTACTCAGCGGTGGCGTCGTTGCTTTCAACTGGTGGTGTTCAGGAAGCTTTAAACCTCCTCTCGTAGGTAAATTACGGTAAGAAAAAAAACTGCCGGTGTAATGTGCCAGTATATACTACTGAAGTAGTGGCATTTTATTGCGCAATTTACTGGAAGTTCACATGGACTCTGCTTTCACTACAGCTCTCAGCGTTGCTACTTCATAGTGTGCAATAACTGTAAAACTAACTAGACCCGAGGAAGAAGTCACGTTGCACGTCAAAGGCAGCGAAGCGCTTTGCTGCGTACTCGAAAAAGTCGAAGTCGATCTTAGAGTGAGCCGCCTGGACGAGAGCCCAGTAGCCCCAGAACAGGTGCGACGCAAGCGCATAGCGGTTCACCACGTCATACAACGCGTGGAAGAACGCTTTGGACTCACGGTTAGCCTCCAGCTGAGCCAACATCTTGGGCGCCGCCGTGCTCATATACGCTTTGAAGAAAGCAAACTGCTTCTCAATGCTCGGGTACAGTGCCAAGTCCAGGTCGAAACCGCAGTTCTCGCAGAAGTGGTTGGCAAAGTCGAACGCGCGGAAGTTGTAGCCGCCGTATTCGTAGTCGATAATCTGCACGCGGTCCCAGTCCGAGTTGTGCAGGATGTTGCCGCTCAGCAAATCGTTGTGGGAGAATACGACGTCAAACGCAAAAGCCACAGCCTGCTTCGAGATCTCGTCCGTGTCGAGAGCGTCGATCAGGTCCCTGCCGTTGTGGTTCTGGTTCGAGGGAAGTATCGACTTGAGCCACTGCAACTTCTGGTGCATTCCTGCCAAGTCCAGCTCCTCCAACGCCGCATTCTTAACCGGGTCCTTGAGTTCGATCCCCATCGCCAGCTTCTCAAAGCGCTCAATCTTGGTCCACAGCACAGGCGTGCGGTCCTCAGGGATGTCCATGATGTGCATGACGCCCAGCTCTCTGCCGATCATCTTCAGGTAGTTAACGGGCTTGGTCTGACCCATGTCCTCGGGCTCCAGCGGTCTCGCATCCAGCCAGCCTTCAATGCGGCCATTCTTGAAGCGGCCGTAGTACGTGGGGGCGAACCCGCGCTCCGAGAGCAAGGCGAACAGCACTGCAGCACCGGAATGGGAGAGAAATGAGTACGTCTAGCCACAAAATGCACCACCAGAACAAGGACGTCAAACGCACTGTTCTCAATACTACGGTCGATATACTCCTCCGTGTGGTCGCCGTACAGACGCACGAGCACTGACTGTAGCAGGTCAAACACACAAAAGACACACGCCAGCCATCAATGACACCCATGAAGAAACACCCTCTCTCTCCACAGTACTAGTATAGCACAGCACAATGCTCCCCGAGTCGCACCTTATCCCCCCACATGAGGCGATAGAGGCGGTTGGTGATTCCGCCCACGATGATCTTGACGGAGATGTCATCGTTCGCTGCATCCTTCCTGCCACGTCAGACACGGCAGGCGATTGTCTTGTTAAACAAAAGCGCCCCTTCACCACATGGCAATCAACAGTCCACCACAACGTCAGCTTGTCTCACCAGTCGGGGCAGATCTGCTTGACCACGAACTTGGCGTCGTCGAACTCGTCGGCGCCTCCTGCGCCCACCGCGTAGTCCAGACACGCGTTCGCGTTGTTCAGGTAGATCACTGGGAGTGGCAGTGGCGTCACAGCAAGCAACAAAGCACACACAGAGTCAGGAATAACTGACATCCCCTCTCTCAGTCCCTTTTGTGGCAATCTCACCTTCTCCTGCCATGTTTTCTTCTTCTTCTTCCGAGTCTTCGGAGCTGGAGGATGTGGCGGGGCGCTGGTGGCGCTTGTTGCGGCGGCGGTGACGTGCGGATCGACGGGAAGATCGAAAGTGGCGCCTGTCGAGCAGCAGGAAGATGCCGGCGGCAGTGAGTGTGCAAGTGGCGGCGGAGACGAGGGCAATGGCGCGCCAGTTGAGGTTGGGATTGACCGGCTTGGCCTCAGGCATTGAATGCGGCAGGAAGCTGGGCGTTTGTATACTGGAGAGAGATGCTGCGGCCATTCCAGAATCGGAACATTATTTATGGCCAATTAGATCAGCGCTTCTTATCGCATGAGCCGCGGTGATTGGCGGATATAAATATCTCGAGACGTGGATGGTACCCTTGTTCCTTCCATCAGTCGACCATCCCCGCTGACGCGCAGCGCGTGCTGCTCAGAGGGGGGGGGGGGGTAAACTGCGTAACGTTACTGTACTTCGCTGAAGCAAACACGGGATGTGATAGGTCGTCATCGAAGTTCATTTAGCGTTGTCGTAGCTCCAAACAATAGCCGAGCTACACACTCCGGATTGCTCGGTGGTGTTGGCACAAGACCACTCAAGTGTCTGGAATGCATGCCGGATAACGCAAGCGCAATCGAATTCGGCCGTGGAAAATGAGTCATAATGACCCTGCGTCATGCATGAGGCGACTAAAGCCGACAACCACCGGTTTGGCTTGCAATATTTTGCTGAAGATGTTTTTAAAAGTCGATCCTGGTCACCCCACCGCCGTAGCCTTGTGTGCCGCACTCAGCTTGTTGATGCGAACTTCGTAGGGCGCACGCCTAACTTATTGCTGTGCATTGTACATACAGGGTGGAGCTGAGAATACCAGTAGTGGCGTCGAGTCTCCGCATTCCCTCAGTGACGCTGCTGTGCATGCAAAAACGATCGCTATTGATTGAATCATTGAAGTTGAAGTGAGAATGTTTCGTGAATGTATCCGACCTAAATTCCCATCCCCTCTTCATCCTGATCCCATAAACCTCCACAACTAAATATCATTTCCTTTCAAAATATTTTGGCGCGCTTTCAAGGCGCGCGGAAAGCCCACTGTAGTGAAACCAGGTAAATCTAACTTAGTGCCGATCCCCATACAAACCTCTAAACAACCATGGCGGACGACGTCATCGATTCCGCCGCGGCCGCGCCACCTAGTGCGCGCGCGCGCGAGCTCGCGGCGCACCTGCGAGCCAGCCTCTCTGGCCTCAAGCGTGACGTGTCCACGTCCTTCCGTCTCTGCAGCCGCGACTTCAGCGTCCTGGGCGCAGAGCTCGTGTCCGCCCTGGAGCGCGGGCGGGAGCGCGAGCGTGCGTCGGCCGACGCCTTGGCGCACGAACGCGCAGCCCGCGGCCACCTGGAGACGCGGCTGGCCGAGCTGCAGGGCAACATCCGCGTGCTGTGTCGCGTGCGGCCCATGCCGACGGCCGCCGCGGGTTCCAGCGGCGAGGAGAGCGACGTGACAAGCCCCGACCGGCGCCGCAAGCGCGTGCAGGTCGAGTCGGCGCAGGAGCTGAGCGTGTTCTCGCCCGTGGACGGGGCCCTGTACAAGAGCTTCTCCTTCGCGCGCGTGTTCCATGAGCAGCACTCGCAGCTGACGGTGTTCAAGGAGGTGGCGCCGCTCGTGCGCACGGCCGTCGCGGGCCGTCATGCCTGCGTGTTCGCGTACGGACAGACGGGAGTGGGCAAAACACACACGATGCAGGGCACGGAGGGCGACAGGGGCCTCTATTACAGAGCGAGCGAGCTGATCTACAGCTGCGTGGCTCAGCAGCAACACGTCTTCGACTTTCAGGTGTCGGCGCAGATCGTGGAGATCTACAACGAGGAGATCTACGATCTGCTGGGTCAGCCACCGAGCAGCAGCAGCAATGGCGGGAGCAGCAGTACTACTACTACTGCTGCTGCTGCTGTTACAGATTCAGGGTCGCCGTCGGGGTCGGGCATGGGCTGCCATGTCGGAGCCACCAGCATGTGCGGCAACTTGTCCAGTGCATCGTCATCGACGGTGGAGATCCGACACGGAGAGAACGGCGTCTACTTGAAGAACGTCGAGTCGGTCGCAGCGCCGAGTGCCAAGGAACTCTACGATGCCATTGCTCGAAGCAAAAGCGGTCGCAAGAGCGAACGCAGCAATCGGTCTCACACAGTGCTGATGCTTGATATTCGACGGACGAGCAAGGCCAATGGAGAGACAGACACAGGCAGATTGGTTCTCGTGGACCTGGCAGGCTCGGAGAGGCTCTCGAAGACGGCGGACACACCCGCACTCACCGTGCGTGAATCTCAGCACATCAACAAGTCGCTGGCGGCTGTGGGTGACGTTTTGTCAGCTTTGCTGGCGAAGGAGAAACACATCCCGTTCCGGAACTCGAAGCTCACGCATCTGCTGCAAGACTCGCTGGGTGGCATTGCCAACCACACGCTTCTGCTCGTCCACGTGAGCCCCAAAAGCGCAGATGTGAACGAGACGATCAACTCCCTCAAGTTTGCGTCGCGTGTAAGCCACATTCAAATGGGAAAGTCGCGACGCACCGAGCGTGCTGAGATCACTCGGCTGAATGGGGTGGTGAGAGTTGCTCATGGTTATCTGCTGATATTGTAGCAGAGAACATTGATCTCACTATTTTGTTACGTCCTGCAGGTTGCAAACCAAGTTTCCCAGATTCAGGCTCTCCAAGACAAACTGACGGGGGAGCTAGAGCTGCGGAAGAAGTATGAGAAGCGGCTGGAAGAGTATCGCCAGGAGGAACATCGCCGCAGGTCCAAGGGCGACGAGGCCAGGAGAATTTTACAGCAGATGCGGACCCCGTCACCGCCAGAACTTCCGCCCCCGGTCTCTGCGCGAAGGTGGAGTTTACACGCTCGAAAGTACGCAGATCGACGTGCCGTGGAGCTCGGTGCTTGCCAGTCGCTTGGTGTAGGTAACTAACTCGTTGCATGTTTGGATGTGTGAACAGGGAGAAACTTGCCAATGCTCAGGGGCTGAATGGTATTGAGAACATCGCGGAAAATATTCTGCGCGGCAACGAGTCTTCACCCGAAACTGCAGAGATCAGGACGACAAGCAACGGCAAGCCGAGTGGAATCTCTCCTCCGACGAATTTCTCACGGCGGCTCAGTTTGTCTGCTTTGGATCAAAAGGCTGGAGCTCCTGCACGAACTCAAAAAAGGAAGAGGTCGTCAGCGTCCGAAAAGGTTCGCAGGTACGGAAGGATCCGGTGATCGTGCACTCACTGTTGTCGTCTGACAATTGGATTGCTTACTTGCTTGTCATGGCCAGTATCCTCAAGAAGCAGCGTGGTAGCGAAGAAAACGTCATTGACGTTACGGTGGAAGGTGCAAGTGGTGACAACAGCACTGTGACATCGAAGCAAGTCTCATTTGATTTGTCTCAAGAAGCTATCGGAGCTTCGTCTTCGTCGTTGCCCTCTCATGGGCTCAACACGGCCAGCGCGCCTCGAGTGTAAGTTTGCTTTGATCACGACTGCTTCGTTGTCGCCCGCTGCCATGATCTGATTCGCCTTTGTTGTGCTTCGCAGTCCTGTTGGAGGAGCGGTGCGAGTTCTTGCCGCGACCCGATCTGTCTCGGGGCCATTGCCAGCGAGGAGGGTCGCATCAACCCCTGGCAAGCGTGTCAAGCAAAAATCGATCGGGTGGCGGTAAACATTCTTCACTGCCAAGCGCGCGTGCGTATGTTCGAATACGCGCAACCGAGAAGGATACCCACAGTAACGTTACGTAAAATATAATCAACGCAAGATCAAACCTCGTGGTTTCAACTAGTTATCGTCGGAATGTCGCTTTTCAACCGTGCGTTCGGTCTGGGAACGCTCTAGAATCGGACGCGATACCTTCAAAGTTGCTCCGTTGTTCGACTTTGGTGGTGGCCTTAATGTGTTCGATCGCCGCATCTTCAAGCGCTCCGCCCGTTGCGCAGCTTCGTCCGCAGCGTCGACTTCATTACGTGCGCGTTGGAACACCTAACAGGGTTGACATCACAACATCAACATTAAGTTTTACCTCCGCACATACAGCAAGGTAAGGGCAACGTACCGTGCAAAAAGAGGCAAGCGTGGTGAAAAACTCGGTCGGATTTCGCTTCGGGTCTTCACCAAAGTAGTCAAGCACACTTGAAACCTCCTCCCTTGCCCGCGCTATCCCGTCCCCGACCGTCTTCATTTGCGCTTCGATGTCAGCGGCAGCAGTTTGCATCGACTTGATGGTGACCTCCAGCCCTAAGGTCTCGACCGCTTGCTGTTCGTTCACAGCCATCAAACAAGTTAGCCTACCAACCACAGTACATGGTCATGGAATACCATACAGCTTTGACAAACCTTTTCTAACAATCCCAGTTCAGTGTTGAGACTCACCAGTCCTTTCCCCAGCTTCTTGAACTCTTCATCGATCGTTTCAAAAGACTCGCGTGCTGCAAGAGGAACACTTCGCAGCTCAGCCTGGAAGTCAAGAACCTGGGGGTGATTCTTTTTCACAAGCCGGACTAGATAGTGCAGCACCGTCGTCTTCTGATTCACCGCTTTGGTATGCCCCAGGCGGAGCAGTGAGTCGACGGTGAATCCTTTAATCCCATTTTCCTCCCCGCTTCCATTCAGCGAGTTACCGAGCTTGAGCACCATCGCTAACAAGATTTTAAGCAGGCGGCTGCCCTTCACCTCCTCGCCAGCCTTTTGTAAATGCGCCAAGGAAGCGGCCAGCTCTGCACTGCGTGACGGGAAAGAAAGCTTGTACACCAAACACTCCATCCGAGGCCCATACCGTTTCACCTTTGCAATCTCAAGAATGAATTTTTCGGCCTGGTTGATATGAGCACAATCAGAGAAAATGTTAGCGTACATTGCAAAATACCTGCACAACAAACCGAAGGGCGTACCTCGCCGAGCATGCCCCTATCTCCAGTAAATCCAGAAACCAGCGCAGCTTCCTCCGAAGTAGGCAGGAACTCGTTAATTCCAATAATTTGCTCGATTGTCAGACCACTTGGGTCAAATTTGGTCACAGCTCCGGCGATCTCGCTGTAGGCGAGCTTGACTCGAGCCAAGGAGATGGCGGCATTCATTGCGCGCTTCCCGTCAATCAGCGTCACACTTTGCTTACGCTTTAAAGCTTTACTTTGGCCTCGTGAAGAATTCTTTTTTGCGCTACTTGTGTTCTGATTTGAGAAGAAGAGGGCCTCGAGCTCATCCATATCCACATCAAAATCCACGTCGTCATCCTCGTCTTCCCAAATCGTTTGCTGGTTAAGATTGCTTAACCGGTCCTCCGAAATGGCTTGCCAGTGCAGCTTCTTACGTGCACGCTTGGGCTTCACCGCGGCAGCCTTTGTTGTAGCCTTTACATCAGCACCAGAAGATAATTGTGAAACAGTGGCATCGGGGCCGAGCTCCAACGCACGCACATCAACGTTCTCTGCCGCCATTTTTTGCCTGACCGCACCCTCAGGGAGTCCCATTTTCAACATCTTGAAATACTTTGCGTAAACTGGATCATCCTGAAGCTTGGCATCATTCTTTGAAGCACTTAGTTCCGAGACAAGTGCATCACCACCAAGGTCGAGAGTACGCTCGTCGATACCTTCGGACTTCATTTTTTGGCGTACAACTCCTTCGGGAAGTCCCATCTTCAGCATCTTGAAGTATTTGGCATAGATTGGATCGTCTTGTAGTTTGACACTGCTTCCACCAGATGATCCTGCCAGCTGTGAAACCATAGCCTCACCACCGAGATCCAAGGCCCGTTCATCTGCACCATCAGTTTTCATCTTTTGTCTGACAGCACCTTCGGGTAAGCCCATTAGCAACATCTTGAAGTATTTGGCGTACTTTGGATCATCCTTGAGCTTCACGTCGTCCACTGGTGCGGTGCACTCTTTCTTCTCTGAAGGTTTCGGCAGCTTTGAAAAAGGTGCGTCGCCACCTAGGTCCAAAGCGCGTTCATCAACACCGTCCGCCTTCATCTTTTGGCGAACAGCACCCTCAGGTAGCCCCATCTTTAGCATCTTGAAATATTTGGCGTACGCTTCGTGGTCCTTTAGCAGTACTTCCGATGCGGGGTCTTTCACATTTCCATCTGTAAGCAGGTTCACGCATTTGATATCATCTTGAAGCTTCGATACACTCTGCGTAACCGCGATGCGAATCTTAACCTCTTCGTAAATGGCATCGGGGCCAAGGTCCAGAATGATAGGGTCGATTCCGTCCATGGCTAACTTCTGTTTCACAGCTTCTTTCGGACATCCCATCCGCAGCATTCGGAAGTAGCTTGAGTATTCTTCGATGTCCTTCAGCCTTATTTTCTGAACGTTGGAAGCTTTGTTCGCGCTGATGTCATCACGTAGGGTGCCCTCACTTGGAGGGAGGGGCTTTAAGGTCGAGGGATCAATACCGTCCTTCCGCATGCAATTTTGAACTGCCTCGAACGGAACACCCCGCTTCAGCATCAACGTGTACTTGCTACCCCCACTATTCGCAGTCGATGTCTCACTTGCATCACTAGACTTTCTTGCAGTATTCAATTCGCTGAGAAGTACAGCCTTCATATCCAGTTTGGGTGGTCCAGACGGAGTAGTAACGGCGGAGGTTGCCGATGCAAGGGTGTTCGCCAACGACGTAGCGATGGAGGCACTCGTGGTACCTGGACTCGTTGCCGCTTTCATAAGATCTTCAATCGATAACCCATTCGTCGCCAAAAATTCCTTCAGCTGATTGAACTCTTCTGGGGCATTTGCGCCGATAGTCGTGTTAGGTTCTCCATCTACCGCGACGGACAGACTGCCACGAGTCACATCGGCACTGAACGAGTCTCTTGCATTACCTGCATCTGTAACATCTTGGGGGTTCGCTGATGTAATACCAGGCTCTCCGCCAACCCAGGAAGAAGGTACCAATTTCATGTTGGACGGAATTTCTCCACCAGGTAGGTTTACTGTCGAAAGCGGGGACTTCGGAGCGCATGCATCACATTCCCACGCGCTGAAAAACTTCTTCACATATACAGCATGGTTGGTGCGGTCACTCATAGTCGTCAAACCGAACGGAATCTTTCGCAGCCCTACGCACGTCGTGTGATAGTATTTTCCGCATCGCCCCGCGCACCGGACGATCTGAGGACGCATCATGTAGTCGTCTTCTTTGCACGTATCACACAACGACGAGTCTACTGCTGTAGGAATCGAATACCGCGAGCGTTGAGACTGCATGGCGACAATTTCTGCCGTCGTTTGTCGACGAAGTACGGGTTGACGATCGCTCTCTGTTGGGGAATCTGCATTCTGGTTGTCCTTGGCAGACTCTTCTTGGGCCTTTTTGGCCGCAATCTCCGCTGCTTCCTGTACAAAACAGGCGGACAATCCTTTGGAATGTAGTAGATCTAGCGCCACATTTGGTGCATTCTGGGAGCATTGCAACGCGAACGTGGTGGGTGTTTCGCAGAAGCCCATGCGGATAAAGTTCGAGTGCATCGCTGGGTCCGGCAAAACGACGTGGTGCTTGGTGATTTCTATCAGACCCTGCCGCACCGCACTGTTCCCCGAGTAGTCCATCCTCACCGAATTGCGAGGCTTCTTGCTGCTGTTCTCATGTAACACAAGATCCACCGAGAATTGGTCTTCATCAAACCCGTGTTCGTACTGCTTCATCAGGTCCAGATCGTGCTTCTTGAGCGTGACCAGCCCCGGCTGCAGAAACAGCGTCGAGTCCGCATACCGAAACAGCACTCTCGAGGACGCGTCCACGTCGTCCACATTGTCGTAGTCCTCTCCGAACGAGCACAAGACCGAGAAGCCTCCGTCCAAGTCGACCCCGTTCTCCCACAGTATGGCAAAGAAGCCGTCCTCCTCACTCCAGTCCAGCACGGGCGCTTCTCCGCTCTCTCCGACGTGCAGAGCGTCCGTGCAGAAGACGAGCTTGTAGTCGTCCCAGATCTGCACACACGGCTGCAGCTCCACGGGCAGCTGTCGGAAGATGATGGCCTTGAGCAGCAGCGGCTTGTCGTTCGGCGGCTTGTGCGTGTCCAGCAGCTCGTGGAAACCGTTGAGGAACCTCTGGATGGACGGCGGCGTCTTCTTCCGCAGTGCGTGCGGCGTGAGCGACTTCATGTCCCACCGTTTCCTGTAGAACTCGACGAAGGCGTCGATCGGGTCGTCGGCCAGGCGCGCGAAGAGCAGGTAGCAGGCCACCACGACGCCGCTCCGGGTTTTGCCCGTCTGGCAGTTGACAAGCGCCGCGTTATGCGGGTCCAGCGACAGCCAGGCGTCCAGCGCGTAGCAGATGCGGAAGATGAGGTCGAACGGGGGCGTGTGTGCCTTCATGCCGTCCCGCTCCCAGTTGAACTCGAGCATCTGCTCGTGCAGCTTGTCGGCCACGGACTGCTGCAGCTGGAGGCGCTCGGCTCCTGCGTCTGATGCTGCTGCGTCTGAGTCTGAGTCCATCTCGTCCAGCGCGTTGAGGTTGAAGAGCATAAAGTGGCCGCGGTGGGAGACGTCCAGGTACTGCGCCAGGTCGTCGGCGTTCACCACGTTACGCTTCTTGTCCGTGGGCCCGTCGCAGGGCGCGCCCACCACCACGAGCCGCTCGGTCATGAAGGTGAGCTCCAGCGAGCGGGCGTCGGGCGGCCGCACGTCCCCCATGCTGGCGCGGCGCACGAGCCCCGTGTCGAACATGGAGCTGGTGAGGCGGCGCAGAGACTCCATTGAGGAGAAATTGAAGAATTTGGCCGAATGCGGCTATTGGTTGGGTGACTTGATGTTTGTAGCAAATGGGGTGTAGCCATGTTGCACCTTCTTCTTTGACCTGGTTCTGTGCCATTTCGGAGCGCGAAACGACGCGACCACTTCAACTAGTGCAGCTTGTGACTTGTAGACGAATGGAGGACGGCGAAGCTGCGCAGCGCTCGGCGGAAGCGTGGAAGTGAGTCAACAACACGTGGTTGGAAATTGGTGGGAACTGTGTTGACTGTTTCTGGTGTACTGTAGGGCGTTTGGAGGTGACACGGAGGCCGGGAGGTTGCTGAAGAAGCTGTACTGCGGGACAGCCAAGCCCAAGGTCTCGTACCCGAGTGAGTGGCTACTCGGCTGCTATTGTCTACAGAAGCTGAGAGAGGCTGACTTGACTTGACGCGTCGTTGTTTTGTCCCTTCCAGAGCTGAAGACGAAGCCGCGAGAGACGACGGCGCCGTTCATTCCTGGCGGAGGAGTGGCGGGTGCCGCCGACTCGAGAACGCATCGAATGGTGGCGAACACATCGAGCCGAGCGATCAAGGTGCCGGTAGTGTCGAAGTACAAGGGTGAAACTCCTGCGGTGAGGTAGAGCGTAAGAGAGGGGGCTTTGTGTGGTGTATTGATGACTTTGTTGTGGTAGATGCACCCGATCGACTACCTGGCGACGCACAAGAAACCGCTCAGTGAGATTGAGAAGGAGATGAACGAGATCAAGAGGCAGATGGAAGGCTATCGCATGAGCTCCATCAGGTAGGTGCCACGCGAGCCATAGTCTGGCACGTCCTATTTGTCACGATGTTTTTATTGCTTTTTTATATACTCAGGCGCGCCCCGAACCAGGAAAAGGAGAAGCTTCAGCAAGTGTTCTCGTACACGACAGGGAGCATTTTGCCTCGCGAGCTTTTGCCAGGATCAGGTGCGTACACGCGTTTGCTATATCCCCCTCAATGATCAACTACTGATTCCCGTGTTGCAGATCTTCTTGACCGAGAACTCTCGCATTCTGCTGCGCTGCGTAATGGGAAATTCCCTAAGGGCCGCCTGGCTCAGCTTGAGGAGATTTACGACGCGGTGTTGAAAGAGGTGGAGTCGCGGAAGAGCTACATGTCCGAGATGGTGGCTTTAGGGAGGCCAAAGATGGCAGCCCCAGTCGAGCGCGAGATCTTGGAGCGAATGACTGAGCTGCGGAAGATCCACGAACTCATGAAGAAGGAGAAAGGAAGCAGTAACAACGACGGCAACTAGGGATCGATGCATTGACAGTTGTGGGAGCATCTGTAGTCATGTCGTACATACGTACCTACAGAAATGACAATACACCGAAACTATTCCTGAACTGGTAATCGGGTGTTACGCTATGACTACGCTGCTATGTTTGGGTTTGATGAAGTCGCTGCTGTTTTGCCCTTCAGTCGACAATAGAAGACCTCGGTGGCAATGCATCGCACGGCTCCGATCGACAGCAGTGACAACGTACCAGCCAATTCAAGGTCGATCGCGAGTGGCAAGTTTGGCAAGATCCACCGGGCGATCCTTGCACTTCAAAGACCTGATGGCCACATCCAGCTGGAATTCCCAGCGGAGGAGGCCATCGACCTGCAGACGCCCCGACCCAACGTCCCTGAAAGCCAAAGCACCTCACCGAGACAGGACCAAGGCGCTGCTAACAAGAAACCAAGAGCCAAAGATGCCACCGACCAGTTGGTCTCAGTTCCGCCCTTGATGAGCATTTGCATTCTCATTGTGGGCACTCGAGGCGACGTTCAACCGTTCTTGGCCATTGCCCAGCGATTACAGAGAGATGGCCATCGCGTGCGTCTAGCTACCCACGCGGTCTACAGAGACTTCGTTATGAGCCACGGCGTCGAGTTCTATCCGCTGGGTGGAGACCCGAAAGAGCTGGCCGCTTACATGGTCAAGACCGGTGGCCATCTCATTCCTACCAAGATCGAGACACTAACCAAAGATGTGCCTCGAAACAGGGACATGATCAACGAAATTGTGCTCTCCACGTGGCCTGCTGTATCCGATGCAGACCCCGACGGTGGGGGTCCAGGTGTACCGGGTCCGCCATTTCGAGCACAGACCATCATAGCCAACCCCGTGTCGTACGGCCATATTCACGTCGCTGAACGTCTCGGTGCTCCGCTCCACATCATGTTCCCTCAGCCTTGGGTGCCAACTATGGCCTTCCCTCACCCGCTGTCCAATCTAGCGTACACGGGTAAATGGCAAAAGAGAAACTATCTCTCCTACAAACTGGTGGACCTGATCATGTGGCATGGCACGGAGGGGATGATCAACGCATTCCGCACTGAGGTGCTCAAGCTGCGTCCTATTCGCAACGGCGACCTCGGGTCTGAGCTACTTCTGGATCTGAATATCCCGCACGCTTTCATGTGGAGTCCCAGACTCGTCCCTAAACCAGCGGACTGGGGAGATCTGTACGATGTCATCGGCACTGTCACCTTGAAGGAGGCCGCGTCCGTTTACTCTCCGTCTCTAGAGCTCGAATCGTTCCTTGGAGACGACGGAGGACCCATTTTCGTTGGTTTCGGCTCCATGATACTAGCGAATCCACTCGCAACAACGAAGATGATCATCGAAGCAGCCACCCAAGCCAACGTGCGTGTGCTGATCCAGTCGAGCTGGAGTGACATGGCTGGGGACATGGAAATCCCCAGCAACGTGTTCTTCATCGGTAATTGTCCACACGACTGGCTTATGCCCAGAGTATCGGCAGTTGTTCATCACGGAGGCGCTGGAACTACTGCGGCGGGACTACTCGCTGGGAAACCCACCTTCATCGTGCCATTTTTCGGAGATCAGCCGTTCTGGGGCCAGGCTGTCGTTAGTGCTCGGGTGGGTGTATCACCTTGCCCCATCGCACAACTTACTACCGAAGTACTGCGCAAGGCTTTCGTGGAGCTAGCGAACCCGGAGCTGCGTACGCGAGCTGAAGTGATGCGGGATCTCCTGCAGCAGGAAGATGGCGCCGAAGAGGCCGTCCGCAGCTTCTATCGTCATCTACCGACGCAAGACATGTGGTGTGACTTGGATCACCAGCGCATCGCCACGCTGTGGAACGTCCACGACAGAGTCAAGCTCTGCGACCGCTGCGCATTCATTGTGAGAGAACGCCTGAGCGATAAACACAACAAGCTGCTGCGCTACAATTCCGTCGACTACTCCGCTCGTGGTCCAAGTTCGTTGCTGACAGGAGTAGCCACCGGTGTCATCGTCTTCGCACACGAACTGACTGGAGCATTCACAGGAGTCTTGCTGCAGCCAGCGAAAGGTTTGGTCAAAGGAGGAGTTGTCGGTGCCGTCAAAGGTACGGTGGCTGGCGTGTACTATTTGCTAGTGCGGCCAGTGCATGGTGCCCTGCTTCTTGCGGACCATGCAGCAACAGGGCGCAAGAACGCGAACCGAGAAGAAGGGCATCGAAAACTGAACAGTGTGTTCGACCGACATCTAATGGCAGCTTTAGGGGCAGAGGATGGTCTGGCCGACACGTTCTGCTTGGCAGTTGGGCCGAATGCTGTTGACATCGTGATTTTCGCGCGACAGAAAGACCGCAAGACGATGCTGAAGCAATTGCGGCACGTTGTCAAACACCGCTATCTCGTGCGTTACGAGAGCTTATTGAAAGCTGAAAGGGTCAAGAAACTTGAACTGCAAAAGGAAGGCGTGTTGTTTCCTGCTCGCGGAGATTGTCAGAGTCTACGCCACCAGCCCCAGGTCACTGCTCCACATCCCAGCAATGACATCACGCTCCAAGACGCGGATACTACGACGACTACCACTATTGAATGCATTGACATGGATACCAGCAAAGAGCGTATTATTGCCCTCAAGTCTGCCTGGCTTACGCCAACGGGAGTTGTGGAGATGGCGTTGGCGATTCCTGATGAATCTGCCGATGTAGTGGAAACGTCGACTATTGCGGAGTGGGAAAAGTACACGAGCACTCAACGCCAATTGTCTGGTCAGACACAGGAAACAGAACTATCGGTACCAGCCATGAATATCTGCATCGCTGCTATTGGCACATGGGACAACGGAGTGAAGCAGTTC
>LGSN01000952.1:0-15264 GCA_001314375.1 Phytophthora podocarpi | reverse complement strand
CACTGGCTTCAGAATGGTCTTTAGAAATGCAATGTGAGCGTCTGCATCATGGTGGAGGTCACTGTCACATGCCTCCGTGTCCAGGAGAGGTGCCATTGCCAGCAACACGGTCTCTTGCTTGCCGTCGTGGCCAAACGCCGCGAAAACCCCCAAGTAGTGCTCACTTTTGAACGACCACCCGTCAAAAATGATGCCGAATTCGGCAGATAGATAGTCACTGAGCGCCCGCAGCACTTCCAGGCACACAGCGGCCATATACAGGGCCAGCGTGTCGTCGCAGACCGGCTCCAAAGACGTGTAGCGTCGCGTCAGCGCATTCTCGCAAAACAAAAGCGGCAGGTTCGCGCAGACGAGCCACTCTAGCCAGCCAAACATGTTTGCGCTCTTCTTGTCGACGAAAGACAGGAGCGTGCCGTTGTTTCCGCCTCGGAAATTGGCGAGGATGTCTTCGTAGTCGGGGTGCTGGCTGAGGACGTGGCTGATCAGGTTCGTGTAGCCACGTTTGGCGTCTTGCTTGCGCTGGACGCCGCACCGGCAGCGGTAGTAGCTCACACACTCGTCGTTCTCGTCGAGAATAAGCTTGAAAACACGTCGCAAATCTGCTTCCGTGTGTAGCGAGATGTCGGAGAGCGCGTCGGTGATAGAAGAGAGTCCATGCTTAGCGATGAGAACGAAGAATGAAAGCATTGTGTGCCCAGCGGTGTGCTCGCAAGTTGCAGCGCTCAAACGTTTGATTCTAGGGGCAGCTCCAAATTTTGAAAAAAATGCACGTTGATTGGATAAAAATAAGTTTGTTAGGGGTGATGATTGGTAGATATTCGGGCTGTCTATTGAAATGTGAAATAGGTTATTGAACGAAGTGGCAGCACCGAAATAAGTTATTGACTAGGCAGGCCCGACAGCCAGAAATACGTTATTATATGGTAAAATATGGCAATTATTGATACTGCCATATATTTTTAGGAAAACCTGCAGAAAAGGTACAAGTACCTGCTGTACTGGCTACAAGCAGCAAGTAGCTTCCAGCTGAAGCCGCGCACTGTGACCTGTGATTTTGAACGAGCCTTTATCACTGCCGTGACGAATGTATTCCCGAATGCTACCATAGCAGACTGCCTCTTCCACTGGAAGCAAGCCCTCCGGCGCAAGTTGATCGACCTACGGATCCCGAAGGAAGGGGTGTCAAGGGCGATGTGCGAGGGCGTCATGGATGTTTTGACGGTGATCCCTATTGATAATATCGTTAGCAACGGGATCCTGTGCGTGCACTCCAAAATCAATGAGAAAGGTCACAAGAAGGCATGAATCACGTTTTGGGCTTATTTTGCCCAGACGTGGATGAAAACTACGATCCAAACTGGTGGAACGTCAGCGCGATGATGCTGAGACCCGAAGACATTCGCAATCGACAAATAACCCAGTGTAGTCCTATAACTATCAGTACCAGCGCTGCTTTGGGAATGAATCGTCGAATCCTTGCGTCTGGCTCCAGGTGAAAATGAGGGAGGCAGGTAGAGTGTGTGAAATGTTGGTGCAAGTTCGTGAGCCGCCGTCCCACCAAGTCGGCGTTGATCCACTATCTCGGGCGATTATCCGCTTGATGTTTAGGTCGTAATCGGCGACATACTGCGGGGGTTCATGTTTACTTCGAGATAAAAATCAAGATCTGTATAGCTGCCGTAGCTTCTGGACGTTTTGTCCTAATCCTAATTTTTTTTGGCTAAGTTGTCTTAACACAGGCCTAAATACACTGTGTCCCACACCAACTTTAGGCAGAATTTTAGGACAAATCGTTAGGATTATGCCGCTTTTAGGTACGCACAAATTTCTCCCGTTCTCTGGATATTTATATCCAGAGTTTGGGTGCTTTCAAAAACCGTCGTACCTTCTATAAACGTATATGTGAATATACCGACTTCCTCGACTTATAGTGGACAGGGTACGATCCGGTACATTGTACCATCCAAGATTTGGGACCTGCCGATTATGGCTACTGGTATCAAAGTATTCAGTGACTATCAGGTCCGCTGCAGCGATGTCTGCTTCATTAAGCAGAGTACCAAATGCTTTTCTGTACCTACTAGCGATAGTCGTCATAGTTAAGCCGTCTCACGCCTTCCGTATCCATCTTGACACCAGGATTCTGTCCGGGGAGGCTAGCTCAAACTTCTTGTTGCTCGTGTGACAGCGAAGCTCCTCACGCAAATTTGCTACCCAACACTCACGCAGTCTTGCCTTAAAAAATGGATAATTCCAGGCAACATCAACAGGCCGGCTTACCGAAGTTGCATATGCAGGCACGTGTAATAGCACTACATTGATCGCCGTTGCATATGAGACGACTTCCTCGGTCCAGTACCCGGAGAAATCGTCCCATAGCAATAATATTGGCACGTGCATGCACATTGTGCCTCTAGTTTTTCCATATCCCAGTGCCATCTTATCACCAGGTTTCGCATGGATTCGTAGGCAGTCTCACTAAGATCAGGATAGAACTTTTTGATGACCTTGTTGGTGTCTTTAGAATTTTCGAGGGCTTCGGCCGCGGTTAGCTTCTCGCGTACAGTGAAGGACGCCCGCCGCTTGCCGCGACCAGTGCCGCTGGAGCCCAGAGGCATCGCGAAATGAGTGGGAATCGTTGGTGGAATGCAACTAATACCGGTAGAGTATCAGTACAATGTACGGAAATGTTTGTAGCAGAACTTATAAGCCGAGGTTGGAAAGTCCAGCAAATCGAGCTTCGTGAATGGCCGCTCTTATATGAAGGTGTCCACTATAAGCCGAGGAAGTCGGTAGATTCGTAGTTTCGAGAAACTTGCGTGACAATGCTAAAATGCTTTCAAATCTTATTCACTCCCACAATCTATGGTAAAAAAGGGCTAATATTGACCCAGTCGGACAAGAACGACATTCGTGCAACATTCACGCAACACTAACTCAAATTTGACTGAACAAAGCGAATATCCAGAGCTTTTCCGGCTACACTCGGTATTAGTATAAAAATGATATTCCTGGCATTGGGCCCTTATTGCCTGTTTCGCCGAGCCATGATGCCGTTCCTAGTACACAACCAACATCGTTCGGACGATGCCAAAGTATTTCCTTGATATGGGTGCCAGGAACGGAAATCACCTGCGTTGTCTTTTGCCACTTCAATGATATTTCAAGTTTCTTTCGGTTCTTCGAGTTTGATTTTTCACGTGCCTTGCTTTGGTTCTTTGTCTTCTCATACAGTTTGCACTTCTTGGGGTACAGGGTGACTTCAGTCTTGACTTGTTCGCGCAGCGACAATTTCTATGGAGATTCCGGTTCTGGTGTCCTTCGGTTACGACCAAGAAGATCGCTTGCAAAGTCTTCTTCATCGCCGCTATTCTTCTCAAACCAGCGGCAGGGCCAGCTAAGCTTCATTGAATAGCAATTTCGTTATACCATCAAAGCTTTTGAGAAGCTTTTCACGACATGAAGGTGAATGCAGCATGGTCACTAAGGCATCCATGAAGCAGTCTTTCGTCCGGAGAGCCGTCTGTCACCAGATCCACTGACACGTCATCGGACTCGGCAGAAACGGAATCCTCCAGGGTTGCACGCTCCGCCTCTCCTTCCATTGTGTTAATCGCTTGAAGCCCGACTTCAGGATCTTTAACCCACTGCTCCTCACCTTTTTCTGTCTTCACAACGTCATTATAAGCCATACGCTGCTACTCTTCTCCTGCTATCGACACATCCACTTCACCGCGTGGTTTTGGAAGCCCGTCTGACCAAATCAGATGAACAGAGTGAGTCACACAATCAAAGTGATCGACGTGCAATTCTTCACATGCTTTGACAATGTTCGAGCCGTTGTATCGAACGATTTTGGTAAGACGGGAAGTGTCCAGCCCCCACCTGTGCACCCGACTAATAATTAGGTTTACAATCTGTACTTCCCAGGAAAGCTGACAACCTTCAACGTATAGCTCTTGAGGTTAAAAAAAAGTCGTCCCAAAATGGATAGTCACTGCAATGAAAGGTTCTGTTGTGTGTGAAGTCCAAATATCGATGGAGAATCAGTAAAAACAAGAGCATTCTCTAATGTGACATCTTTCACGTCCGATATCTTCTGCTGTGCGTGAGTCTACAAGCGCTCGGTAATTGTTCGGTGAGACGGTAACTCATAGCTAGTTTAAATAAGTATCGTGAAAAAACCTGAGCTTTTTATCTTCGGTGACGCTAAACAAGCTCAGACACCCTGTCAAGCCAAATCTGTTCAAAATCGAGCCGCCATCTCCTCCCTCTGCTGGAATCCTTTTTTTGCCTCGTTTCGTCGGCGGCGAAACCAAATACCCGACTTTGCTAAGACGCAAGCGCTTCCCTTATCATCTTAGAAGTTTCACTTCAATCGATCTTACCTTGAAATTGTGCAAACACTTTTGTGTACTCTTGACTCATGTGCTTACAAATGCTTGAACTGGACCCTGACTTGCAATCGAACATCTCTTTGCATTTGTGGCAGTAGACCAACTTCGCGTCTGACGAAGACCATTGCGACTCTCCTCCTGACATTTGATTGCTCGGAGTTACAGCACCAACAATATCTCCAAAGTCAAACTAAGCAACCTCCACACACCTCAAAGACCAGAAGAAACCAGGCAATTAACACCCACTAATATCGATACAGTGGCAGTATCCTAAGTTCTGCTTCTCTCCAGACGAATGTTGTCACAATTCCAGTTCTACCTAACGCCAACAGCACTCTCCCGTAGTTCACAACCCCGCAAATCCATCATCGACTCAATCCACAATTCGATAAACGCTTCAGCCTACCTCCTACAACTTTTCTGCGCGCTAGGCCATACAGTTCTATCAGCGGCACAACTACATACACTGCAGGTTGAGGGATCGTGATTGAAACGCTTTTGCGGTCCCACAAAATAGAGCACTTGCTTTAAAATTAGATTTTCGTTCTTTTTTTAACATAAACTTAACGTAGAAATGAGGTACAGTTTTTGTTGTACGGAAGTTCAGGTTCGGTTTCGTCCCCATCACTACAAACACGACGGCGCGACTGCAGAAAACGACAGGGGGAGGATAGGCTGCGGTGAACTTGGCTGACTAACTGGCTACGTAGGCGAGGCAGCAAATTGTTGCGCTACTGGCGTCACCAATGCAAAAAAAACTCTTACAGAACAGTCGAGGTAAGCCATCAAATCCTGCACAAACGTGACCTACTGGTGGCTCCACCTCGCAAGAAACGAGTGATTAACAAACGAGCGGTGTTAGAAACGATGTGAGGTTGGAGGGTGCTGAAGCTGGGGTAGACTTCACCTGCGCTGTTGTTTCCGGTCGAAGGCGCGGTAGTGTGATCTTATGTGAACAATTGTGAAGGATCAAATGACCCATCAACTGGTCAGTGCGTAAGAAAAACATTAACTTCATCTTGCTGGGCTCAGCAATAGCTCTGTCATAATTGATCCAAAGTGTTGCGTGGTCCCTTAAATGTAAGTTTTCTTCTCTTTTGATTGACTGAGAACTGAAAGCAGGCCGTCAGCTCAATTATTGAGGTCAGGCCCAGCCGTTTTGGTTTGCATACCGCAGGTGGCCCATCAATTGGTAAATCACGTTAAGCTAAACTTAATGGTACCAAACCGGGTAGAATATGACTACCGTTTCCACAATACGATATATACTGTAGAATCCTGGGATATTGTTTGTCGAATCTCCAGAACTAATGTTAAATGGGAGGGGGGGGGGGCACATGCAAGTCCAAGCGCGTGTGTCCATTCGCGTTCGGGTATGTATTAGACTGTGTTCAGCAGCAAATGCTGGTCCTCAATATCAGTTTCGACTCAATCATTACGGCTATTTGTACAACTCTGTTTCAAAACAAAGTTGGACATACACACAATTATGGACACAATATGATTGGATATAATTCTCATCGCTTCAAACTTGTGGTTGTGCTAGCAGTGATATTAGAGCTGTTTTGCTCCCGTAATTTACGCAGAAACTCGACCTCAAATCGCGCAAAGCCAGGCCAGGGGGGGGGCTAGGCTCTGAAACGCTTTCGTGAAAAGCGTTTGGTTCATACGCTATTCTGCTTGGAATAGCGTAACGAGACGAAACCGTTTATGCTGATATGCTTCTTTTAGGAGATTGGGCAAACGTTTTATATTAATTGTTACAGTGATTATCCTCTTAGAAACGATCTTGACTTGTGGTGAATCTCACAAAAGGAAATTGCGCACGTATGACGCGCGCCGGCAGCAACCTACGGGAGCGGCATGAAGGCTCAAGTCGAAGTGAATGGGTCGGAGAAGGCTGGCAACAACGGTATGAAGCGAATCTGCAACAGCACGTCAGTGGCCTCGAGTTACAAGTGCAGCCGCTTGTCTTCGCATCAGATTCACAGTAATTACCAGGAAGTGCCACCGATCTCCAAGCGCGAATGGACGAGGGACAGCGTGAAGGAGAGACTGACCAAGTGGCATGGACCAACCGAGAATTCACTCAAGAGCATCAAGAATGGCAACTTGCTGGTGTAGAAGCCTTCGAGAAGCGAGAGGAGGGGTATGGTCACGGTTTGGAGGGAAATGTTCACAACATGGATAACAGCTTTGTTAGTGGTGTCCATTCTAGTCATGGTGTGACGGGAAGTGCTGTCTACGAGCCCCGTCCTGTGTATGGTAACGGCTTCATGGCTTTGCTGCTAAGTGGGAATGAAACGCATGTGATGGATGTGCCGGATGATAGTAGCGACAGTAATGTTGGCAACGGCGATCACGGTGCTGACACTGGCGGTAGCGATGATGGTCATGATGACTGCTCGTCGACAAATGAATGGACTTTGTCAAGTGAACGTGAGCAGTATATCGTCGAAGCAGCGAAAAAAGCCTACGTCAAACACCCAGGAACAGCATCCATTTGTGGTTGCTATATCGAAGGCGCCTTCGTTATCGACATTTACGAATGCTTCCACGCGCGGTTGCATGCACACTGGCCATTCATATGAGAGAACATGAAATAGCAATTCTCCGCTCAAAAATTCCTGACTTCCGCTTTAACATCAACGCATTGTCTGAGAAGGATTGTGTTGATCGTTTTCGATTAAAAAAAAACATCTTGGCTACCTGCTTATGAAGTTTCGACTACCACCATTTTTCTCGACGGAAGAAAGATATCGAATGTCTGGTATTGAAGCGCTATATTTTACCCTCCAGCGATTGGGCTATCCAGCACGCTGGTGGGAGCAAGTGAAGAAGTTTGGACGGTCCGATAGCAATCTGTGCTCCATTTTCTACCATGTGTGCGAGCGCATTGCTAAGAGATGTACTCCGCTGCTTAAAGGCGACTGGAATCGGGTCAGTAGACGACTGGAAGATTTTGCATCCGCTATTCACGCAAAGAGAGCGGCACTTACGAATTTGTGTGTGTGGGTGGGGGGTCGACGGCACCGTTCGAAAAATATGCCGCATGGGAATAGCGCCGAACGACGAGCGATGTATAGTGGCCACAAACGCTCTCATGCAGTCAAATAGCAATCCGTGGCTATTCCTGATGGGAGCATCGTACAAATGTTTGGTCCTGCTGAAGGTCGAGCTCACGATCTCACTCTGCGAGACGCTTTGGCCCTGGAAGATATCATTAGTCATGATCATCGCTTTCATGACTACTTGCCATACGGAGATCCTGCCTACGGTCAGACCGATGTTTTTGCTTCTCCATTTGATAGAGTGGGTGCAATGAGCGAGGAGCTGGAAGTGAATAAGTCTTTGAGTCGGGTGCGCATCACAGTAGAATGGGCATTTGGCGAAATTATTGGTGAATGGGCCATGCTGGACTTCAAACGGACAATGTGCATCGGAACGTTCCAATATGAATTGACAGTTATCCTGGCTAACTGCGTGACAATTACGCGACACCAAAATGCCATTAGTAGCTACTTCGACGTACTTCCACCCACGTTTGAAGAGTATTTTGCTTGCATTGAGTAGCGTGACAGCAATCCCATGATATCTAGCAGAAAAATAAAATGGTAGTGAATTGATGTCTTTGCAACTAGTTTCTTACTCGTAAAGAAAATTTAATTGCTAGACCTCGCTTAAAATGAAGTATGCAGGGACGTTACTACTTCATCCAACCTGGTCGTTTCTATGGTTGGTGGTGTTGCGGGTTAGATGCTTGAGAAGCATTTTGGTCTGGTTGGCCAGCGATTCAACGAACTTGGTGAGAGCATTGTCTCTAGCAGCCTGTGCCTCTCTCTCCTTCTCCATCATCGCTTCTTCCTTGGCCCAGATTTCGCTGACTCGAAGACTCGTTCTTCCGATCTTGTTGTTATCATCGTCCTCGTCGTCAACGCCTTCCCTTTTTCATATTCCTCGCTGCTGTAGTCGCTACCAAGCAAAGATCACAATCCACTGCTTTCATCCCGGTATCGCTTTCACCTTCTGAGGTCGGTGGCGGCTCACGTTGGCCAGATCTAGTCTTGCGTCTCTTCAATCTACACACCAGCCGCGGGTCTCATCAATTAAAGTCAACACGATGAAATGCTATACAAGCTGATTGTTTGCCTAACGTACTGAAAGGCTTGTTGTTTATTCAATTGTTACTTGTTAACTAGAAGATAAGATTCACCGAATACAAAAAGACAGAAGCCTTCGGCCGACATTGACATTGACGCAATGCTTGCACGGAAGTTTGAGTTCGATCAGAAAAATAGCAGAAAGTAAGCGCAAGCGTATCGCCAAAGGAAAGGAGCTACAATTACAGCGTGACACTCTAGATGAAGAAAAGCGCTACCGTAGCGAGCAGCTGCGTCTGCAGCAGCAAGAGCAAAAGGTACGGGAGGGAGAAACAAGCGCCGCGATAGTCAGTTTGAGAAGCTATTAAGCTTATGATCGACAGCAAAGCTAAGCAATATTAAGAGCACACACATTTAGGTCGCATGGAGGTAGTATTGGATATATGGTGGAGCCAACCAAAATATACGCTGTTTGTGTTCTTTTTCCCAAGCACGTGATGCAGTTCATCAGATGCACAGCGACTTTGTAGATCCACGCAGCGGGCTTTTCATCGATCTTCATTTGGCTTTTGCTGTCAAGAAGCTTCCAGAACTGGACGCTTTGGCTATAAGACCATTCGACGGAAACCCGAACTCTGCTCATATTATTGTTGACGATTGCTTGACTTGACGAGAGCCTGCCACTAAATGGAGAACCACTAAATGGAGAACCAAAGTGGTCGGTGTTGCTGTAGGCGGGATCACCGTAGATGGTGTAGTCAGCAAACCGTTGGTCATCTTGGAAGTGGCGGGAGAGTTGAGACTTCCGAAGCGCAGTGATGTCGTGGAGGTGGCCTTCTACAGGTCCGAAAATATGGGAAATAATTCCGTCAGGTGTCACCAGCGTCTGAAACTTGACAGCATGCTTGCGTTTGTGCCCATTATACAGAGGCCACTGTGTGGTACCGCCAGTGAGGCGGCAGTACGCGCGGACTGCGCCATCGATAAAGGCCCACACGTTCTCAATCTCCGCCCCCTTGGCTGTAATTGCACGGCTGAAAACAAATAGTTTGTTAGCTATTCTATCACGATCTAAATAGAGAACTTCTTCAAATACAGCGGACAAGTGGTTTATTAATAAAACAATATATTGCTCATTGCACTTGGCGATCGCCCAAACAATAGCATTATGTCAAACCATCGATCAGGAAGGCAGAGCCCCTCCTCTTGACTACAGCGCTTACGCCCCTTCGCCGAAAACATAACTTCTAGCCGTAAGCACGCAACCAAAGCCGTCAGTTCCGTTCAAGAAGCGAAAAAGCGTTCTGCACTCAGCATTGTTGTATCTTACTAGCTCAAACTTTACATCAGGAATATGATACCGTGTTGGCGAGGAGAATGTAGTAGGTCTCGGTGAAAACACCTCTGGGGGAGCTGGCACTCCTTGAACGCTTATGCCGAGTGTATTTGTCATGGCAAAAGTAAAACTGCCTACTCCTAGCACGGCGTTCTTACTAGCTCTGTGGGAGACGAACTATCCTGTTCCAGCTGGGATACACGCCACCGTCTTATCCCAGATGCCCTACTAACTGCGTGACACGCGTCACCAGCTCTACATGCCACTCGTCACTAGCACTCGACACCTATTGCCATCAAAATAGAGCGACTGTATTACTCGACCTCACGTCGTTACCGGTCCGACTCATGGTGTCTCTCACAGACATGTTAGCCTCCGTGGCTTTCAAAATGTACATTTCAAGATATACCGCTACGGCGTGATGGCCGTACACCACGTCACCATGCAGAACCATGGCCTCGAGGTTTAGTGGCCACGCACTGTACCCTTTTGACTCCGCTGGAACTTTGACCAATGCTGCTGCAGAGCCGCGTCTGCACTTGCCAACACATATTTGTCAAGCAGTGTGTGCACGTCCTTAGCAATTGAGCTGAACGGCTTCCAAGAATCCTCGATGCTTTCGAGTCCTCGCCAGTTGATGTGTACCTCATAGTCCCTTAACACCGTATTCCATCGGTGCTCGTAGCTCTTGTTGACATCCAGGACGATACCTTGTGATGCAACATGCTCGAGTAAATCCGCTGTAACCTCGAGGTCACTATCCGTAAAACATTTCAGACGTGAGCCATGCACCTCAGCCTCTTTCCCTGAAACGAGATGCTTCACCTTGTAGCACCTGGGATGGGCCTCCGTAATGACGTACGGACCAACCCACGTCACCAACAGCTTGCTCACGTGTTTTTCGTCCACTCTGGACCGCAGCACGAAGTCTCCTACGGAGAAATTGACAATGTTGTCTCCTCTCTCCTTCTTTTTATTCAGCAGAGTTTGTTTCTCGTGAACATCAGCAACTGCACGATGCATCTCACTAATGCTCACTCGTAGCTGGGCAAGTACTTGCTCCACTGCTTCACTGCTTCTCAACTCAGCCAAACTTCCCGGGGCAGGCTCTGGCAAAACTGCGTCGCCAAACGGCGATGGTGGGGCCAATCCAGTAAAACTCTCCACGGGTGATCGGTTGGCCAATGACTGCACTAGTGTGTAGTTTAGGCTAGCTTGTACGACCGGTATGAGCGATTTCCAGCTCCTTTGGTCAACTTTGTATTCGAGGATCATAGCACGCAAGACTTGTACAATGTCCCTGTTGAGTCGGCCGATCGATATATTCACTCATGGGCTATATGCCACCGAAAAAGACTGCTTGCACTTCATTCGTGAACTAAGTTCCTTCATCACCTTGTTCTTGAAATGCGATCCTTGATCGCTAATCTACAGACGTGGAGCTCCAAATTGTGCATGCCAGTTGAGAATGGCTTCGGCCACCACTGTGCTGGTTGGTGTCTCACACACTACGAACTCGCAGAAATGGCTCACGTCATCCTTCATTGCAAGAACATACTCGTCTGGACCAAACGATTCACCTAAATGCAAGAAATCCCAATGTAAAGCACTGTCTCGGCACGAAACGTTTCACCCCATGGTCTCGGTACAACCTTGCCACCTTTCACATGGTGACACAGCAAACAAGTTTCCAAGAATGAATCCACGCAGTAGGTAGATAAAACACTTTGGACAGCTGGGTCATCATGGCCTGCCTGCCACGGTCGCCATGGACAATCAGTCCATCGGCACGTTGGCGCAATTCCTGAGGCAATACTCTGGGTGCATGCTGCGATTGCGCTCGCTCCAGCTCGACCAGCGTTGGCCAGATGAAACCATCAGTATCTAGAAGGCGTAGTGTCAACTGCAGCCGACGGCGCTCATTCCTCGTTTGAATTCGTTTAATTGCCACTGCAATAGTGTCTGGACAACCCCATCGAGTTAACATGTTAGCCCATACATTGGACTCGCCTGCAATGTGATATATCTGGCACCGAAACTCTGTAAGCTTCCTTGCCCATCGTTACAGTTTACCACGAACGTGCTTCTTAATGTCGTCGCCGGGCGCGAATACATAGATCAAATTGCGATGATCACAATATAAACGGAACCCCTCCGGCCGCAGTAGCAGGTACGTCAGTTTCTCACAGGCAGTGACAATGGGCAGTGGTTCTCTCTCAATTACTGACCAATTATTCTGAGCTCCAGTGAACACTCCACTTAAGCACGTTAGAAGCTGATGCTACTGGTCTGCTACTGCACAACCTGGTTTCCAGTTCTCCACTTGTGAAACAATCACACTACAGGCTTTGTCGGAAGCGTCAGTTAGCAGGGTCATTTGCCTTGTAGGAGAGGAGTGGTGCAATGTCGCCAAAGACGCAAACATCGACTTCATCTTGTCAACGCATGCTTTTCATCATACGTCATCGCGATCTCAATCTTTGCAGCGACACGCTTTGTCTTCTTTTTGTGGCGAAGAGTCTTGTCTAAACAGGCCTCCAAAGGCTGCATTACGTCGGCGTAGCCGACAATACTCTCTCGAAGCCAATTAGCAGCACATGTGAACTGCTGCAGGTCTCCTGCTATCTGGGGGTACTCCATGGCAGCCAATGCACTAATGCGATCGGTATCATGCCTCACACCTTGGTCGTCGATCACCTTCCCACCCCATTTAACGGATCGCTGGTACAGACTCGACTTCTGGACACCCAGTTTCAGTCCGTACTGATTCACTAGCTGAAACAATCTTCGTAGCTTGGCGAGATACTCCTCAATAGTTCCAGCATACAACAGTAGGTCGTCTATCCAGACTAAGAGATGCTTATACAGAAGCTCCTGAAAACATTCGCTGAAAATGCAAAGCTGCATCGCTGCATCCTTGTGGGACCCGTGTTGGCGTATAGATTTTGTCATCAGTCATATAAGACATCATCTCTTGACACGCCTTTGCCAATGGCAATTGCCAAAACGGCTTGATGAAGTCAAACAAACCGAAATGCTCCATTCCTCGTACGTGCTCCGTGATTATTCGAAGAATTGGCACCACGCCTGTCAGCGCTTCCGTCAAAGCATTCAAAGATCGATAGTCACAAGCCTGCCGAAACTCACTGGTAGCCGCAGAACTACCTGGTATAGCTACAGGTAATGCAGCACTCGCCCATCGACTATTGGGGCTCTCGAAAATCCACCCTAGTTGTTCCAGCTTGTCATTCAGCTCCTTCATGAATTTCCTCTGATGCGCGGGATATTGTCTAACCTTACACTTCACCGGAATCGCCCCTTTCTTGGTCTGAATAAACAATGGAGGAACCTTAGCCGGCGGATCATTTCGTAGTTGGAGTCGCCAGATGACAAACTCCTTCGCAATTGCTTCGAGTTGGTCGCAATATTCTATTGAAAACCGTTGGCAATAGCTGCGTTGACGAGCTTCATGATTGTCTTCGCTAAATCAGCGTCAACATCAAACCCAACTGCTTCGTCGTCATTGCATCCAATGGGGCCGTCGTCCACCGTATCTTTGTTCTCCGCGAGTTGTTTCAACTGACGGTCAACATCGATACCCAATTCAGCCACAAAATCCTTTCCTAGGATGAATTCGTCATCTTCTTCATTTATCACAAGACACTTAACTGGTTCAACCATATTCATTGGTCCTGCAGCAGTATGCAGCTTCACGCTCAAGTTTACTTGTCCACTTGAAATGAGGTCATAGCCACCGAACGTCTTGGCTGCCACCGGTTTGTCTATCTTCATCAGCTTGACCGAACGATCCTTCTCCATCAACTTCTGCACATGTCCACGTCCAATCACACTAACTTCAGCCCCAGAATCGGCGCAATAAGGCATTGAGTATTTGCCATTCAGCTCCACCTTAGGAACTGCATCTGACAAACTTCTTCACGCGCCGAAACCGTCAATTCTGCTCCTGAACCTTGCAGTTCTTCCGGTCCTTGTTGCGCCGTTCATGTTGTTGACGCAGAAGTTTTTTTTCTTCTCTTCTGCAGATGCCTACGGGGGGGGGGGGGGCGATTGCACTAACGAACATTTTGCACTTGAGCTTCTTTCCTTCTTGGTCCGTAAAGAAATCATTCCAACCACGTTCCTCGATTAGCTGCCGCCCAGCTTTGAAGAATTGAATGACTCTTTCGCGAACATCACCCTCCTTCAAGTCCATCTTCACGACGAGTTTGAATTCAGCAGCAACATTCGGGACGGTATTGTTCACGGCGGTCGCGATAGTGCCATCGGTTTTTTCAATAGCATATCATCAGTCACGTCGTCGATATTGATACCCCACTCTAAATCACCCAGGACGACGAGGAGGTCAGGCGTGAAGGAGTCCTTAATACTCGTCACCACCTCAGCCATTTTCTTCTTGTCATGTTGTAGTTTCATGCCCGCCTGCTGCTCGTAGTCTCTCCTAGCGCGTCGCCACTTCACCAGAGCAGCGTGCGATGTACTCTCTATCATCGGAGCTGTCAGAGCACGAACAACTGCACGCTCATCGACGTAGTCGCGGGCGTCTTGGTCTGCGTAGTCTCCATCTTGACCACGAACTAACGTTAACTTTGTAGTAGGTCTCGGTGAAAAAACCTCTGGGGGAGCTGGCACTCCCTGAACGCTTATGCCAGTGTATTCGTCAAGGCAAAGTAAAACTGTCTACTCCTAGCACGGCGTTCTTACTAGCTCTGTGGGAGACGAACTATCCTGTTCCAGCTGGGATATACGCCACCGTCTTATCCCAGATGCACTACTAACTGTAAGGTTGCGTGAGGCTTTTACACTAACAACCCACTACAGGGAGAACGGCATCATACAACCGTGCGATTAGAATAGCGTTGCGCATGCAATCAGCCAAGGCCAGTAGACGCCCCTAGCCATCCAGGATGGATGTCAGTTGCGAGTGACACGTACCAACTAATTCCACCTCGCGTATTTACGATAGCTTGCAATAAAACGAGTAGAAAGACGGGACGATCATGAGCTCGTTGTTTAGTTCGTGTACGACCCTGCTAATATCGATGCTTGAAGTCACAACGAACGACGGTTGTTTCGTCCAAAGCTAAAGTCTACAAGGTGCTGAAAATCTACTTCGACGCCTACACAATTCAGGCACCTTTTTTTTTTTTTGGGGGGGGGGGGGTCATGATTGTAAATTCCGTTCGATGGCTCTAATACAATTCTCAAGTCATTACGCAATCAATTTGAAAATTGTATTGGAGTCCGACTTCGTACTTATAAAATGTTCAAAGTCAATTGTAGTGATTTCGCCGATTTGGATGATTCGTTGACCTGTCGATTAAAAAAACCGTGGGCGAAAACTTCGAGTAGAACCTGTTGCATCACACCCGCTCCAGCAGCTCGCGTTCCGCCTCATGACGCTCAGCTTTGG